>PISX010026652.1:0-24162 GCA_004024625.1 Mellivora capensis | reverse complement strand
AGGATGGGGTAACTAGGTGACAGGCATTAAGGAGGGCATGTAATGTAATGAACACTGGGTATTATATAAGTACTAATGAATCACTCCTACCTCAGACACCAATACTATAAGTTAATTAACTGAATTTAAATTTTAAAAAAATTCTTTCTCCCTCTCTCTGCCCTCTCCCCTCTCTAAAATAAATAAATAAATCTTTAAGAAAGAAAAGCAAGGAGAAGAAAATACAGTGTGTGACTATCAGAGACAAAGAGCTCATATCACACTATTAAATCATGCTTAAGAGGAGGTCATTTTATTGGCTCATAAAATGTTCATTGTAAAGCAAAAGACTCCCCCCTAGTGACCTCAATTATAATTTCAAAATGTATTCCTGAATCTCCTTATTTCAACAGCATACGGTGAATAATACTGGAATAAGGAGAAGAGATGCAGGAATCCAGCTGCCTGCTTTATGGAAGGAAAGCCACTGAAATTTAATAGAGTTATTTTTCTTGTCTCCAATTAATGAGCAAAAGTTCTCAAAAATGGGGAAAAATCTGCATTTAGACATCTAACCAAACCTAAAATGCATGCCTAGAAAAAAAAAAATCAAGATGAGTATTCTAAGAATATATACCAAACTTACTCCCTATTCCTCAATTCCTTTGGCGATAATTTTGATATTAAACCACAAGTAACCACTGGGTTATATTTACATGTCTTAAATTTAAAAAACCTCAGGTTAATTCAAAAAGCATTCTAGGAAACTAGAGGAAGAAAATAAAATGTAACCACTTCAACATAAAAAAAAACTCCTATAGGAAAGAACTGGGAGACTGACAATGCTATCTTCTCAAGTTTTAAGGAAGGTTCAAAGGGTGAAAAGAGCTATTTGAATTACCTTTTCCTACTATAAAAAACACAAGTGTCACTGACAAAGACAAATTTAAAATTCTCACCATGTTTTGGATTCCTTTTCAAACTTGGCTGTGGCTGGGGAGGAGGCGGAGGTGGTGGTGGTGGAGGTGGAGAATCTCTGTCATGACTTATCACTCTATCCACTGATCCATATATTGCCAGTGTCAGACAATTATACCACCCTCTTAACACCAAACCATCGGTATTCACCTAATTTGTTGGAGGAAAGTATCTTTCAAGTTAATGTTTTATTATGCCAAAAGTAAACTGATCTCAAACTACTTTTGGTTAAACTGAAATCTTTAAAAGTATGCTGAAACTGCAAAGATCAATACTGGTGGAAATTTACCCAGAGGCATAGCTTTTATATGGCCCTCCAGAATTGCTACACATAAACCTTTCTCAAGACTACATCTTCCCTGATACCGTATGTCAACTCTGTTCAAAAAGCATAACCAGATTCTCAATCATGAGAATAGAAATGAGAACAAAATTAAGTGGGAGTTCCTGCCAATTAATAAATTAAATCCCAATAGTTAAAGAAGTCATGGAGGTGCACAGAAGCACAAATTGTGCCCAGTCTGAAGAATTATAAAGTCCGTAAAATTCTATAGCATTCTTTTCACATGCCCAACTTAAACATGCAGGTATATTTTATATATATACTTAAAAATTACTTCTGGGTAACCAGAAGTATTAAACAAACAAAGTGTTTTTGCAAAGAAACTTTCTCCTAAAAAGATCAAAGACTTTATCAATGCCATCAATCCTCAATATTTTCTTTTGTTTTTCAATACTTATCTACATTAATTGCCATATTCTCACAATGACTATCACAAGCAGCCACAGTGAGTATTATCCACAGGTAAGAAAATCAGAATGTCAGTAGAAGAAACTGAACTAGAAACCAAAGTCCCTGTTCTGAGTTCTTTCCACTCTACCATGTGGAGTAAAGATGAAGTAATAGGTAGTACTGGGGCCCCTTCTAAAGGCATAATAAGGAAGAAAGAAATTATTATTTTCCCTGCCAACTCTAGCAAACTCCAGTAAAGGAAAGCTCAGGGCCAGAAGAAAGGCTCAAAGACAATGCCCAGGGATCAACAGATTCTAAAAAGAAGCCCCACTGGAAGACAAATAAAGAGATAAGGAAGATAATTTTTAGTCTAAACAGACTGCAGAGGATTAAATACCACCTCCCCACCAAAAAAAACAAAAAGGCTGAGTAGTCCCCATATAAGATCACAATTATTTTTACATATCTGATTGCCCATGATTTAGCTCTTCTAGATGCTTCCAGAATGGCATTTTGTATATCAAGAAATAAGGCATACTTCTGATATGAAAGGAAGAGATACAAAATATGTATTTGTTAAGAAACCTAAGGCACAATGGTGTCTAATAACAATTTACCTTCCTGTTATCTTCCTAACTTGCTCACCTAAAGGAAAGAAGGGAAAGCACAAATGCTGGCCTCTTCCTGACTCACATTAGAATTAGAGGAAGAAAGAGCTTTATGGGTACACAATAACATTACATTGTCTTTGCTCCATTTTAAAATAGCTTCTAGACACAAGAGGAATCAGACAAGAAATGATGTTATCCTGCAGCACTAGAACCAAATAGGCCAATATTCTGCATTACTGGTTCATTTAGATCAAAACTTTCAATGAAAGTGAAAACAAACACTAGGAACAAGATGAAAACTGACTTTTGCAATTACCTTTGAGTTGGGTCTAAAGATGATAGAAGTATTCTCATCATATTCCAGGCTGCCAAAAGAGTAGGAAAATATATAGGCTCAAACACTGAACATCACAGTTCATGAAGAAGTCTTTCTAAACCTTTATGTTTTAATAAAACCAAATGCTAGATTATTGTTTTAATAAGCCACAAAGTATAGGTTTAATTTATACCCCCAAAAAAGTTAATCAAGATTAAAACAAACTCCCCAGAGATTCCAATTTAACTGGTTTGGGACAGGCATAGGTATCAATGCTTTTTTTAAAAAAGCATCCCACGTTTAAAAGAAAAAAAAAAAAAAAATGCATCCCAGGTAATTCCGATATATAGCCAAAGTAGCCTTATAGCCTTCCAAAATTGTATAATGGGACCAAATAGAGAAAAGTACCTATTTTTACCAAGTAGGTACTGACATAAGAAAAACATTCTATAATATTAAAAATTAGCTGCTTCAGATTATCTAGGTTCCCTTTGTTTTTTTCTTTAAAAAGTTAGACTACCAATATAAGTTAATAATAACTGAGTGAAGGATCAATTAAATAACAAGTAAAATCTAAAAAACTGTTAATTCCTGGGAAGGGATAGAAATTTTTCCATTTTTAACCCACCTTTAAATTTTTTATTTTATAAACGAGTTCTAAGTAAATTCATTTAATGGCCAATTATTTTGTAGATATTAAAACAACTGGTTTTAATAATACCAAGCATGTATCAGATAATCCAACATGGGGGTTCCTGTTAACAAAATTCTCCCACTTTACAAAGTATGACTGGAATTTTAAATTATGTAGCAGTGTGACGTGAAAGACACAAATTATTAGCTCTCAATGTGTTTACACAATTCTTCTAAAGAAATTTAAAAGTAATTTTTTTCCAAATCAGAAGGTTATTATCAAATCATTTAATATGTATAAGAAATGTATACACCAATAAAAAGCAAACAAAAGATGGCTAATGTTTCATACATTTAAATTTTTATTTTGTAAAGAAACTCAGCATCTTCCTAGAAGGTTGACATTTCCTTAATAATGTCAACTGGTCAAATAAATCCTTCTCTTTTATCTAAAGAATACAAAGGTTTGCCTACTAACTCCTGCGTTTCTGGTGAGATTACCTGGTAGGTACATACCTTCCCAACCTATCGAAAACTGGGGCACTTGGTTTGCTTACATTGTTAAAGAATAAGTCTAATTGAAATGTGTGCGGAGAGGTCTCCCTGTGAATGAAACAAAGTTGAAACATCAGCCTTTGCCAATAATCAGTTCCTACATTAAAACAAAAGACAAAGTAAGTACAAATTTAAAAGCAATTATAGAATTATATCTTAACGATTTAAATAAAAATATAGTTAATTATAATATTTTCCATAATTTTATTCATATCCAATTCTCAAGTAGACAACTTCACTTTGCGTATTACTGAAAGTAAAATTTTAATAATTAAGTATCTTTAGCCTGCTACTTGGACCATTCTAATACATATAAATATTTTTAATTGTAATATATTATAAAGGTAAATGCTAATTAATTGTCACATCCAATTTTATAATTCTTCATAGCATGACTCCCTTCCATTAGCAAAAAGAATCAGGAGTTAACTAACTTCAAGTTATATAATTATAATTTGATTTCAACTTAACCCTAACCCACATTAATACAAGATTATAATAAGTTTAGCATCAGAGCCCTAAATTGTGATTTAAAGCATAAATTCTGGGATGCCTGGATGGCTCAGTCGGTTAAGCGGCTGCCTTCGGCTCAGGTCATGACCCCAGCATCCTGGGATCGAGTCCCGCATCGGGCTCCTTGCTCGGCAGGGAGCCTGCTTCTCCCTCTGCCTCGGCCTGCCACTCTGCCTGCCTGTGCTCGCTCTCTCTCTGACAAATAAATAAATTAAAAATCTTTTAAAAAAAATAAAGCATAAATTCCTATTTGTATAGTAACAATTTACATAAAATTTTTTTATTCTTTTGTAGATTTATATAGTTAAGAGTAAACCCTATTTAATTTGTGTTAGAATGAAATCTTACTTGAGATATATTCCACCCTTGGCTGAAATTCCTTAGACTTAACTGAAAACCTTAATTTTTAAATACCACATACTTTGTTGTTTATTTACAAGAAATCCAAATGGTAAAAAGCATAGTGCCCAGAGTATATCAAACAGGTTCCTCATGCACTGATAGAAGTAAAAACAGGTGCAATCGTTCCGAAAGGCAATATGGCAATAAAATTCAGGAGAATGAGAAAATGTTCACACCATCTGATCCAGAAATACTTTTTTCTAGGAAGTGTTTCTATGGAAACTGTTATACAAAGATTTTTTTCAAGAGGATGCTCATAACACTCTTACTTGTAATTTGAAAAGTAAAAAACACCTAATGATCCCTACAAAGGAAACTAGCCAAATACAGTACAGTAGTACCCCATTATCCACAGGGAATATGTTCCAAGACCCATTGGATGCCTGAAACCATGGATAGTACTGAACCCTATATATACTATGTTTTTTCGTGTGTGTATATATATATATGTATATATATATATCCACACATATATATACCTACAATTTATAATTAGGCACAGTAACAGATTAACAACTAATAATAAAATAGAACAATTACAATAATATACTGTAATAAGTTATATGACTGTGGTCTCTCTCGAAGTATCTTATCGTACTGAACTCACTCTTCTTGTGATATGAGATGACAAAATGTCTGTGTGATGAGATGAAGTGAGATGAGTGACATTAGCATTGTGACTTAGCATTAGTTTACTACTGACCTTCTGACATGTGTCAGAAGGAGGATCATCTGTTTCTGGACTGCAGTTGACCGCAGGTAACTGAAACCCGTAAAGTGAAATGGTGGATAAGGGGGGACTACTATACAGTCATTCACTAGATTATGCAATCATTAGAAACCATATTTTCAAATAATATTTAATGATGTGAAGTAGTCCTGATGTAATTGTTAAGTAAAATAAGGAAATACACAAAATAATGTACAGTTGGGTCAGAGTAGCATACTTTCTACCTTACCCAAATTCAACTCATCATATCCTTCTTCAAACTAGACCCTGGCCTTCAATACCTCAAGGACAGGAAAACGAACTCAAATGCAAATTCTTTACTTCTGAATCCCCAAAGACTCAGGTGCTAGTGACTAAAAGGTGATTTAAAGAATCAATGGTGGGACGCCTGGGTGGTTCAGTCGGTTAATCGTCTGCCTTTGGCTCAGGACACGATCCTAGGATCTTGGGATTGAGTTCCACATCAAGGAGCTTGCTTCTCCCTCTGCCTGCCTCTCTCCCTGCCTCTGTGCATGTGCTTGCGCTCTCTCTCCCTCTAACAAATAAATAAATAAAAATCTTTTTTTAAAATAAAAATAAAATAAAATAGTCAATGGTAATTTGACTGCAGTAGACTTTCATCTTAAAACTTGTTGACTCTAAAACCTAACCTCACATAAGATACCACATTTATAAAAAATAACAACAAAGTAAACAAACACACACATATACATTAAATAACACAATGCATCAAATGTAATGATTTTCTCAGGATGGAAGAATTAAAGGGATTTTAATTTTACCCATACATTTCTGAGTTTTATAATAAGAAAAAAAACTACTGTAAAGTATACTGAGCAAATATTACTTGATCTCTAACATTACTTCCTAACATCTTACATTTGCATGACTATGTTAGTACTTCATTTTATTGTTCTATAACACATTAATCATGTATAAAGTTGTTCCTGATAATTTCACATCTGGAATTATTAAAACATGAACTGCCATTCACCCCCAGCTAAGAAACAGAAGAGAAATAAGAGGATGGAATATGTAACAATACTCTTAGCAACTGCAGCCAATGACAGAGATCCATTTTGCCTGCTGTGCTAGTCAGTGTCCAAGATAGCCCCCAAAGACCCCTCATTTCTGGTATTCACACCTTTGTGTAGTTCCCTCCCACATTGTACCAGAATATGTAATCAACAGAATATGGTAAAAATGCCAGTATGCCATTTCTGATATTCAGAAGGATGCTCACTCTCTCTAGGATCACTGACTCTGGAAGAATCCATGTTGTGACAAGAGCAGCCCCATGGAGAAAATCTCCTGACAAGGAAATGACGTCTCTTGACAATAGCCACGAATAAGCTTTTAAGCAAATTCTCCAGCCCCAGTCAAATCTTCTGAGACTGTAGCCTGGGCTATATCTTGACTATAACATCATCAGGGAACCTGAGCCAAATAATCCACTTCTGGTTTCCTGACCCTCAGAAATAGTGTGAAATAATAAATGTTTACTGTTTTATGCTAATTTTGCTGTTATGTAGCAACAGATAACTAACAGAGCTTCCTTGACCAAAGGCAGTACAATTAGAGAAGACTGTTAGATGCACTGTCATTCTCCCATCTTTCCCATTCTATGCACATCTCCTTTAAAGGAAAAAATAGGAAGAAATTATAGGAAAACGCAAGTTTTAATTTCCTTAACCATGGAAAAAAGATATAAAGTAAATTATGATTTCTCATTATAAACATTAAATATTCTTACTGTTTTGCTTACTTTTGAATTACCTGAAAACCTCTGCAGATTCTATACCTATTTCTATAAAAGGCCAACTACATTTCATAATTATGAAGAAATGAGCCCTTATCTTTGAATCTGTACCATAACACTGACTACTAAGTAGCTGGTTTAACTCTTACAAGTTAGCAAAAATCAAGCTATCACAGCATACACATAATGAAATGTGGTATTGAGACTATAAGCTAAAAACTCACATAAATAAATGTATTATATATATTCATGCTTCCACAACCAAAATTTGGCTTATACTTCCAATTCATGTAATTAAAATAAGATGATAATGATTATTCATGTTACAACAAAGATCAAATTCCTGTTTTAGGTCAGCTGTTAAAGTTATCAACAACACATCAGGGACCATGTGTTACATTCTGCTTATTCCCACAGAGCCTAAGAAAGAGAAAGCATCAAACAACTACTTGTTAATTACAACTAAAGGATAATGTGAATCTAAAATTTATAGAAAGACACATGTATCAGGCTAAGAAGATCACCATTAAGTAATGAAAACTGATATTATAAAATAATATAAAAGATATATTTCTAAATATTCAGACATTCTTATTTATCATCAAGGAAAAAAAAACAGGTTAAAAATAATTCATCTTAAAAAAAAAAAAAACTTCATCTACCAGATTGTGCCACCCTAGAATATTTTAGAAAATATAAACTTATTTTACCAATTAAAAAATAAAGATAAAAAATAAATGAAGAAAAAAATTTCACTAGTACTTAGACCAAAAAAATTGCTCTTTTCAAATTTATGACACATGGATTATACAGAAAGCCTATAGTGAATTACAATGCAACATAACGTAACTATAATTGAATAAGGTTTTAGAGTTTTTGGGGTTTTTTTTTCTTACTTCCAAAAGATTACCTTAAATTTTTATATTTAAGAGTATGTCTAAGACAATCTTTAGTCACAAACACTTTTAAAAAGAAAGTTGACTTACCCGTATGCTCTATTATCTGGCAGGCTGCTATGGGCTCTTACTCCTGGGGGTATGACTCGGACTTCATTGATATAAACCACACATGGAAAACGAACTACATCTATATGAGAACTTTGCTTTAAAAAAAAAAAAAAGGGAAGGAGAAGGACATACTGTAAGCAAAACACTTTTGTCTATTCAAAATTTATTCGTCTTCAATTTCTTTCAGAATGTCACAAATATTCTTAAACTTCATATCATTAAAACACTGCTATTACATTATTTATGATACTGTAGAAATCACTGTTTTGAAAATAGCTGATGATAAAATTTACATAATTAAATCCCTCCATGTGTATATTAGCATTTTCTGCAGCATATTTGCCTCTCTGCTGACGTTCTGCTTGGGCCAATACAGACCCACAATCCCTTACTGTGAAAGATGCCTCTCACAATCCTGACTTACTGGGTTTTTTGAAAGGTAATATAATACAAATATGGCACAGTACTTAACACCTGCTGCTTCTGGGGTAGCACCTTGTAATCAAAGCATTAATATCTCTTTAACTACATGTATAAACATTCACACTAAAGACTATAACTATTACATCAGTTCAAATCTGATTCCATGGCCAAATGAATTCAGGGTAGATTTTCCTGCCAGTTTTGAATTTCTGAATTATAGAGAAGAGACTGAATATATGCTTAAATTAGCTTAATTTAAACTTACACACCCCTAATATCAAGAGATCAAAGGGAGTATTTAGGCACTTAATAGTTGAGCTAAACCCTTCCTAAATTTGAAAAAGAATCCACAAACTGTTTATCACAATAAAGAAATGGACAACATAAATTATATTTGGCATACATTTATTTCTATGTATTATTTGACACAGTATCAAAGATAGCTTTTGTGACCAATAATTTTTTAATTTTTTTCTTTTTTAAGATTTTTAAAATTTATTTTACAGAGAGAGATCACAAGTAGGCAGAGAGGCAGGCAGAGAGAGAGGGGGAAGCAGGCTTCCCGCCGAGCAGAGAGCCTGATGTGGGGCTTGATCCCAGGACACTGAGATGATGACCTGAGCCAAAGACAGAAGCTTAACCCACTGAGCCACCCAAGTGCCCCCGTGACCAATAATTTAAAAAGGAATTTGTCACACTGATTTCGGACTGTCTTACATCAACTTTTTCTAGCAGTTCAGCTATGATTACTTAGAGATCAAAATTCATGAGAAGAATGGTTCATGTTATTTGTAACCAGAAAGACTGAATCCTGAGTCTCTCTTAAAGCTGCACAGAGTATCATGCATATCAACAGACCAAAAGACTATCCAAGTTAGTTTTCCCTAAAATGTGAGAGAAGATGACTTCCCAATCTTGCATTTTTAAACTCAGAGATCATAATTAAATATATAGGCACAGAAATCTTAATATAATGCTTACTATTTAAATGTATTTAAAAACTCTCAAAGATATAAAACAAACAGGATGAATGCAAAATGAAGCTGACTGCTGTCTTCCAATACCCACTTCTCTCTTCTACTAACGAAGCCCAAACTGGGCACAAGTTAAAGACCGGATTTTACAGACTCCAGAAGCCATTGTAAATTTGTGATCACTAAATTCTGATAAATGGAAAATGAAGAAACAAATAAATTCTGACTGATGGGACAGAAATGGAAATGATACAGGCAATTCTGAATCATGTCCTTAAAGGGAAGGTTCAGTCTTCAAAAACTCCTACCTCTTGTTCCAAAATTCTGCTGCCTGTCTACAACACTGATGGTATAGAAAAGCTACCTTGGACAATACAGGCAATACTCTAAGGATGGCAGAGGAACAGTACAGAAGGAACCTGTGGAGCTGTCACATTAGCCCTAGAATACTTACAACTAGCTTGAGAGAAAATCCCATTTTATCAAATCCACTGTTATTTTTACTTTTGTGACAGCAGCTGAACTTGTATTCTAATTATTACAAATATACTGTAGACATTCCACAGATACTATAATAGATTTACATAAAAGAAATGAGCATTTTGTTTCAACCTTTGGTGCTATGATTCCTTCCTGTAAGCAGCTTCTTTTATTTTTTTTAAAGCGTTTATTTGCTTGAGAGAGAGGGGCGTGTCCACAAGTGAGGGAAGGAGCAGGGGAGAGGGAGAATCTCAGACTCCATGCTGAGCGCAGAGCTATGCGAGGGATTGATCTCACTGTGATCACGACCTGCCTGAGCTGAAACTAAGAGTTGGATGCTTAACCAACTGAGCCACCCAGGCGCCCCTGTAAGAAACTTCTCTATTTATAAACGGTACAATATAGAAGCTCCTTTGCTTACATGTTATAAATTCTCATTAATATGTACAAAGGAGGGGCACCTGAGTGGCTCAGTCGGTTAAACAGTTGCCTTCCGCACTCTGGTAATGATCCCAGGGTCCTGGCATCTAGTGCCACATCAGACTCTTTGCTCAGCAGAGAGCCTGCTTCTCCCTCAGCCTGCTGCTTCCCCTGCTTGAGCACTCTCTCGCTCACATTCTCTGACAAATAAATAAAATCTTTAAAAAATATATACATACAGGATAAGGAAGATGTGGTCCATATACACTATGGAGTATTATGCCTCCATCAGAAAGGATGAATACCCAACTTTTGTAGCAACATGAACGGGACTGGATGAGATTATGCTGAGTGAAATAAGTCAAGCAGAGAGAGTCAATTATCATATGGTTTCACTTATTTGCGGAGCATAACAAATAACACGGAGAACATGGAGAGGAGAAGGGAGTTGAGGGAAATTGGGGGGGAGATGAACCATGAGAGACTATGGACTCTGAAAAACAACCTGAGGGTTTTGAAGGGGCGGGGGGTGAGAGGTTGGGGGAGCCAGGTGGTGGGTATTAGGGAGGGCACGCATTGCATGGAGCACTGGGTGTGGTGTAAAACTATGAATTGTTATGCTGAAAAGAAATGAAATTAAAAAAAAAAAAAGATACACTCTAAAATTAAAATATATATATACATATATATACACACAAAAGAAACTTAGAACAAAGTTCATTAATTGTATCCTCCTCTACCCTGCCCTATACTGATTAATTAAAGGTATCAGTTAAGGTGTAATTGCTGTGGACCTAAAATAAACAAACTTCAGGTTTTATGAACACCTTTCCAAAATCTATTTTGTTTTTAAGTAGAAGAGTTTCTGCATAAGTTGCTACCCCTTTTAGTCAATATTTATTTCTAAACACTTATTAAATGTCTATTATGGGGGCTCCTGGGTGGCTCAGTGGGTTAGACCTCTGCCTTTAGTTCCGGTCATGATCTCAGGGTCCTCGGATCAAGTCCCGCATCAGGCGGGACTGCCCTCCTCTCTCTCTCTGCCTGCCTCTCTGCCTACTTGTGATCTCTCTCTCTGTCAAATAAATAAATAAATACATAAATAAATAAATGTATGTCTATTATGTTCCAAGGAATACCAGGTCCCAAGGACACCAAGATAAAGACATAATTTCAGCCATTAAGGAAGAGACCATCTATTGTAGCAGACATATTATTGCTATGATATAGACTCACACAGGATACTGTGCAAAGTCAAAGGGATACTTACCTAACTCAAGTTGTGGGCAAAAATTTGTGGGGAGGAAAAGAAAAGTATCAGGAAAGATTTCTCAAAAGAAGTAGCACCTGAGCTAAGTAAGTCTTAAAGGAAAACAAGAATGAGTGGAAAAGAAGGAGGGAACAACTTTCCAAGCAAGGGGAGATGCATGCAGGTAAGGAATGCAAACAAGAACTTGGAAGGCTTAAGAAACTGTTAAGTAAAGTTCACCATGGCAAGAGGACAAAATGGAGGGGGAAGAGAAGGAGGGCAGAGTAGCTAAAACAATCAATAAAATTACAAGAAATAAAATTTTTTAAAAAGATTTTATTTATTTGACAGACAGAGATCACAAGTAGGCAGAAAGGCAGGCAGAGAGAGTGAGGGGGAAGCAGGCTCCCCGCTGAGCAGAGAGCCCGATGCGGGGCTCGATCCCAGGACCCTGGGACCATGACCTGAGCTGAAAGCAGAGGCTTTAACCCACTGAGCCACCCAGGTGCCCCAAGAATTAAATTTTTTTTAAAGATTTTATTTATTTAGGGGCGCCTGGGTGGCTCAGTGATTAAGCCTCTGCCTTCGGCTCAGGTCGTGGTCTCAGGGTCCGGGGATCGAACCCCACATCAGGCTCTCTGCTCAACAGGGAGCCTGCTTCCCCCCCACCTCTCTGCCTAACTCTCTGCCTCCTTGTGATCTCTCTCTCTCTCTGTCAAATAAATAAATAAAATCTTTTAAAAAAAAGATTTTATTTATTTGACAGAGAGAGAGAGAGCACAAGCCAAGGTGGGGGTGCGGGGGGGAGCAGCAGGCACCTCCCCCTCCACTCATCCTCTCTCAAATAAATCTTTTTTTAAAAATCTGTGTATTTCTCTCCATTACTGCTATCACTTCTCGAGTTCTAGACACTATTTACACTAATCTCGATTACAGCAATAGGATCCTAACCAGTTTTGTGCTTCTTTCTTGCCCCCTTCCAACCCATTCTTCTCTTGCAGTATGGTCCTTCTAGAAAGTGAATTTATCATTCCCCTGTTCATTAATGTCCCCAGGCCAAATTCCTCATCTAATATACAAGTACAGGGGTGCCTGGGTGGCTCAGTTGGTTGGGTGACTGCCTTCGGATCACGTCATGATTCTAGAGGCACAGATCGAGTCCCACAACAGGCTCCCAGCTCCATGAGGAGTCTGCTTCTCCCTCTGACCTCCCCTCTTATGCTCTCTTTCTCTCACTCTCAAATAAATTTTTAAAAAAATCTTTAAAATACATATATATACACATATGTATGTATGTATATATATACACACACATATGTATATATGTATACACACACATACACAAAGTACAGTCCCTTCTTATCACTCTAAATTTATAGCTTCAACATACCATGCTCTTTCTCACCTTCATGCCTCACTCATTCTAATATCTCTGCTCCCACACTCCTCTGTCCCCTCTCCTTTTAGAGATCAACTTTCTCTTGAAAGCTGTGCCTGAGCAAATCTAAATAGGTGCCTCTCCTTGTGACTCAAAAGCCTCCTATCAAACTAAATTGTAATTGCTTCTTTTCTCTCCCCCAATAGAGTGGTATTTCAAGAAGACAATGAAGTCTCAGTTTACTGTTACATTCATAATGCCTAGCATATTCATTTAATGCATAACTTTAAAAAAAATTATATTTGACAGAGATCACAAGTAGGCAGAGAGGCTGGCGGCGAGGGCCTCAGGAAGCAAGCTCCCTGCTGAGCAGAGCACCTGATGTGGGGCTGGATCCCAGGACCCGGAGATCATGACCTGAGCCGAAGGCAGAGGTTTAACCCACTGAGCCACTCAGGTGCCCCTAATGCGTGACTTTTAATAAGTGCTTAATAAAAGCTGATTGAATTGTATTTTCAGTAAGTCAAAAAATATTACAATGAAGAAGGGGCTTAAGCTTATCTTGAGGCATACAGGACGCCTGTGCGGTTTAGTTGGTTAAGTGTCTGACTTCAGCTCAGGTCATGATCTCAGGGTTCTGGGACTGAGCGCCACAGTCAAGCCCCGCAGCAGGCTCCCCACTCAGTAGGGAGTCTGCTTATCCCTAATTATCCCTCCCCCCGCTCCTGTGCACACTCTCTGTCTCAAATAAAATCTTTGAAAAAAAAAAAAAAAGATCGGGACACCTGGGTGGCTCAGTCAATTAAGTGTCTGCCTTCAGCTCTGGTCAGGATCCCAGGGTCCTGGGATTGAGTCCCACATCAGGCTCCCTGCTCAGTGGGGAGCGTGCTTTTCCCTCTGCCAGCCACTCCCCGTTTATGCTCTCTCTCTCATTCTCTCTTTCTGACAAAATCTTAAAAAAATAAAATTAAATTAAAAAAAAAAGTTATCTAAAGGAGTACATAAACCTAGGAACAAAGGTTGGCAATGGGAAACCATGAGAGATTTACAATTATGGAGGTAACAAAATTGTGAAGAATAAATTGGTCAAATTCCAGGACTCTGAACCACATTTACCTTCAGAAAGAGTTCCTGCGTCACAGTATAGCTCTATCCCCCTCCTCACTCTTCTATCCCTGAAAATATTTTCTATTTTCTTTTTACACTCTCCTTAAAGGTAAGCTAAGGCTATCTTATCCAATCCTATCACTTCCATTATCACTTTTATTCAGATGAGCTCCAAAGTGGTTTCTTAAAGAAACTCTAAAAGTAGGACTGGGGTGTCTGGGTGGCTCAGTGTGTTAAGTGTCTGACTCTTGGTATCAGCTCAGGTCATGAACTCAGAGTCATGTGATCTAGCCCCACATCAGACTCTGCACTGACTTTGGAGCCTGCTTGGGGGAGCCTGCTTGGGAGTCTCTCTCCCTCTCTGCCTCAAAATAAATAAATAAATAAACATTCTCTTTACCCTTTTCCCTCTGCCCTCCACCACCCGCCCATTCTCTCTCTAAAAAAATAAAATAAAATAAAATAAAGTGGGATTTTCTAGCATCAATCACTCCTGTAAGACTATTATTTTAATCCAGCAATTCCACTCTAGAAAGTAATAATTAATGACGCACTGGAGTGCCTGGGGTGGCTCAGTCAGTGAAGTGTACAACTCTTGACCTCAGCTCAGGTCTTGATCTCAGGATCATGAGTTCAGCCCCACATTGGGCTCCATACTGGGCATACAGCCTACTTAAAAAAAATAAAATAAAAATGGAAATAAAAAAATAAAGACATCACTGTAAAAAGTTAGAAACCTAAATGTATAAGAATATATAAATAACAGTCTTGAAGAAATATCTTGCAGCCAAAAAGTGGTATTGTATAGAATATCTAGGGAAAGAAACAGGATTGCTAGAGGACAATAACAAGAAAAAGACATACTTTTTACTGTATAACCTTTTGTACCTTTTGAATCTGTGCCTCATACATGTGTTACCTTGTCATAATAAAAAGATAATGTTTTAAAATAAAGTATACTTTTAAAATGTTATATAAGCATAACTCTTGATCTATAAAGATGCATGACACATTGTTAGGTGAGAAAAAAACAGTAATACAGTATGGGTATGTTAATGTGGGTGATGGTGTATACATTTAAGTATATATGTATCTACTAGAGGATCTGGAAAAAAAATTTTAAAAGCTGCTAATCATAGCTCAGACTAAGAAAGGTGGGATTATGAAAGCCTTTGCTTTTCTGTACTTCCTCATTTTTCTACAGTGAATTTAAAATTTACTAAAATAGGGGCACCTGGGTGGCTCAGTAGGTTAAAGCCTCTGCCTTCAGCTCAGGTCATGATCCCAGGGTCCTGGGATCGAGCCCTGCATCGGGCTCTCTGCTTGGCAGGGAGCCTGCTTCCCTTCCTCTCTCTCTCTCTCTCTCTCTCTCTCTGCGTTCCTCTCTGCCTACTTGTGCTCTCTATCAATAAATAAATAAATCTTTAAAAAAAAAATAAAATTTACTAAAATAAGTTATTTAATTTTTTAAAAGTGACATGAAAACTACAAACACAATTTGTAATTCATTTAGAACTACCAAAACCTGTTTCAATGTTCCTCTTGGGAAATGTAAATAAGTATCTTTTTCGCCAGATTACAAAATCCTTTGGAAACAAGGGCAATGGATTTTGGGAGCTTTTTGTTTTCTTCTTTGTATTGCCACTCCCAGAGCTTAGCTCACCTTCAAAAGTATTTTTCTTAAGTAAATTGTTAAAACAGATTCCCAGCTTCCTACTGAGCAAAGCTCTCTGGTATACTACTAAACACACCAAAAACTAAAATTATCTTGTTCCCATCACACCCAATTCCAGACATTTCTATTTCTATCAATGATCCCACCAGTTCTCTAGTCTCTATAACTAGAACTCTATCATTTTTAGCTACTCTTTCTCCCTCACACAATCAGATGCCATGCTGTCATTCTATATCCAAAATTTATCTTGTGTCTATCCCCTCCTACTTAGTCCCACTGAGACACAGTATGGCACTGCTTTAGAGCCAGGAAATATGCACTGAAATGCCTTAATCCAGCTACACTACTTTAGGACAGTCACCTAACCTCTCACATGAAGTCTTCTTATCTATAGAGGATAAGAATCTTTCAAGATTGTTGAAAGGTAATTAGAGAAAATATAACTAAATTACCAAAGCACTGCGTCTTGAACAAAATAAACATTCAATAAGTGCTGACAATGATTACTGCCTACCTGCTAACCTAGAACATTCACTACATCTCACTTTTTTCTTCTTGATTTGCTACCTCTAATTTTTCTGAAACACTGTAGGTATTACTGATCAATTAATCAATTAAATGTATTTTACTAGTCAATTAATTTTCCTGCTCAAAAACTACCTATTTCCTACAAAATAAAGTCCATACTCCTTTGCTGAGCATTCAAGGAATTCCATGATGTGGCTTCAAACTACCCTTCAGCTATCACTTCATACTAGGACTTTTGGCATTCTCTAAAGAGGACCGACTACTCCAGGAGAATAAATGCCCTGCTTTCTTATCTACAATTGTGCAACACTTCCTCTTCCATCAAGGACCAAGTTCACAGCCTCGATGAAGTCTTACCTGATATTCTCAAATCAAGAGTGATTTCTCCCTCCCCTGAAATCACATAGCCTTTATTGGTAGCACCTAAGGAAGCTAAAGAAATATTGACTCAGGTCCTAATATGTCAGACACAAATCGGCACTTTGGAATAGGGTGCCTCGCTGGCTCAGCCGGTAGAGAATGCAACTCTTGATCTCAGCCCCACATTGGGTGTACAGCAAGCTTCTTTTAAAAGGAAAGAGAGAGGGAGAGAAAGATGATAAAACCCAAGGAATTCCCACTGCTTCTTTATGTACTTCCCGGATTCTAACTTGAATCATAATTTTGTGGACCTAACCTCCAATACTTAGTTATAAACTCCCTGGGAACAAACAATTCAATGTTCCATATCCCCCACATACCCTTAGCCTTCCTTCAAGACTCAGGTCAAATGTGATCTCTACTAAGCCTCCCTCAAACACTGCCCACACTGGTCCTATCCTCTCCTGGTTCTCAAAGTTTGTCTAAGAATGAATGAAGAAACACTAGATTCTTAATTTTATAAGTGAATGAATGCCACTAACTTATCATATGCTTCTTTCATTTTTAATAGTTCTCTTTTACTGCACACATGACAGGTCTATTCTGATCCAACGACTAACTCCAAGAGTTTTCTGAAGCCTAGCTGGAAGTAGTCAGACAAGTATGGTCGTTGAACAAGCACAACCAACTGAACCACAAGAAATGAGACCACAAATGCATTCGCTGTTTGTAAGACATGCTTAAGTTTCCAAAGTCTTTATTTTTCCACACCTATAAACCATTCGCTGAAACAATTAGAAGACCAAAGTTGTCAACTTTTTATTTTGCCAAACAAAGCATGAAGATACATACAACCACTACTCACTATCATCATTCTCTCCGAGGAAAGAAGAGTTCTCTAAGTTTACACTGAAAGAGAAAAGCGAGTTCTGGGTGGTTTTATTGTCTCTATGGACTTCGTTAATGTTCATTGTTGCCAGCTTTCGGGAACCTCTAGTTAACCAGCTTTATTCAATTTCATTATCACAGGGACGTTCAAGGGAGCTCAAGTTATTACAGAACGATTACTCCGCAAGACCCCCCCCCACCCTCGCCGCTCGCAAACGACAGTGCAACTATGCTGTACGGTTTGACTACAATTCTCTCGGTTCTCTCCTCTCAAGTTCTCTCCACGCAAAGGACGTTCCGTGGAAGTAATCCATGCCTTGCTGTGTGAAATCTCTCCAAGAGCTAAGTCTTAAACTTTCAGGGCCAACTGGAGAACGTCGCAATCCTAAACCGAGTGAGGCAACACAACTCCTGCAAGGAAGGAGACCTAGGAGGACGGATTTAGGAACCACGAAGCCTGCGTGACCTGCTCAGTCACCTGTACTGTCAAACTCAAGCTGTCCGAGACCCCTCCCAAACAGCACCTGAGGTAAACCTGAGACCCATGACCCTTCTCAACGCCCAAAGCTGACAGGAACAACAGCACAACAAAGGAGCAAGGCAAGCTGAGCGGCCGACTCGACCACAGACAAGGGAAACTAACGGAAAGCAGGGAAACCAGGAGGCCACCACCACCCTCCCTCCGACGTGGTTGCCCACACCCAAGCTGGGGGGAGGGGGCTGGCATGTGAGGAGTTAAAGCGGCAATCGGCAGGAGGAAAAGTCGAGGCACGCCTAATGACCTCTTGTAAGGGTCCTCAAGTCGAGAAGCAGGATCGGAACCAAGTCGCGAAGCCTTACCTCAGCGCTAGGGTGTTTAAAAGTATCTAAAAATAGCAGCTCCATCGCCGAGTCTACCGCCATGTTTGCCGCGGGCGGGGGACAGGGGGAGGACTTCCGGGGCAGCGCTCCAACCTCGGCGACAGCGGCTCAGGAGAGGGAGAGACCGCAGCACTTCCGGTGACCGGAGCTCTGGCGCCGCAAGCCTGGGCCTATCCGGAAGAGTGGTGCTGCTGGAAGTCTCCGTCCCCGCCTTCTCCAGCGCGGCGGAGGGCGCCCTCGGAGCACAGAGCGGGGCGGGGGAGAAAAAAGGAGGGGACTACGGCGTCGCCAGTGGTCCAAACCCTGTCCTTCTACCGCGTTTCAGAGCCACGACGGCCTTGGGGTGGGGAGGTGCCGAGCAGTCTTGGGGAGGGTGGAGGAGAGGTAGGGAACGCCGCCAACTGTGGACACCCGGCCGAGTGCAAGCTACTTTCCAAGCCAGCAGCCTTTCCAGAGCGGACAGGAAAAAGGTTCAATACGCGAGGCTGAAGTTAGATTTTTTTTTTTTTAAAGAAAGGAAAGAAACTGTTGTCTCAAAACGGAGAGATTTTGTTTTTGTTTTCTCATCTGCAAATGGGAATAATAATGCCTAACCCACTGACTTATTGTGAGAACTAATTGAAATAAAATTGGAGAATTCGTATAACGTGAAATGCCATGAACACAGAAAGATAGAGTGAAAAGTCTCACTGCCTCCGTGTTGTTGAGCACTGGAGCAACAGGAACTGTTTTGTAGTCTAAACCGACACAAGTGCTTGGGAGAGCGATTAGGAATTATTTAGTAAAATTACATGTGCCTACCCCGCTTTTAGGATAAGTCTTCCATATGGACCGCAAGAACTGCCTGCGCATACAATAATGCTAATGATAAAACTTAATAGTTGCAAAAAATCTGTTCATTGACATTAACAAGAATAAATAAATTGTGGTATATGTATGCGATGTAATAGAATATACCAGGTAGAAAAGAATGTGCTCCATATCTACTAACGTGGATAATATGGATAAACGGGAAAAATAGGGCTAAGCAAACAGGTTGAAGAATATGTAGTGTAAAATACCATTTATATAGTTCAAAACATGCAAAATAATACTTTGGGGGGATGTATATAAATTATAAAATTACAAAATGCGTTGGAATGATAAACTAAAATTTAAAGATAGTGGGAAACAAGGGAGATGAAATCAAAAAGTGTACAGGGCCTTCAAATGCTGGGTTTTTTTTTAACTTTTTTCATTTATTTGTCAGAGGGAGAGAGAGGGAGCACAGGCAGACAGAGTGGCAGGCAGAGGCAGAGGGAGAAGCAGGCTCCCTGCCGAGCAAGGAGCCCGATGCGGGACTCGATCCCAGAACGCTGGGATCATGACCTGAGCCGAAGGCAGCCGCTCAACCAACTGAGCCACCCAGGCACCCCTCAAATGCTGTTTCATTATGTTTCATTCTTTAGGTTGGTGATGGTTCACGGGCATGCCTCACATTATTGTTTGAGCCTTTTGGTATGCCTGAAATATTTAATAATAAATTATTTTTTAAAAAATTTTTAAAGTAAATCTCCATCTGTCCCCTTCCTCAGCACGTTTCCTTCACTAGCTAATAGTTCATATCTTTTACTATTTGCTTTCTCAAAAACTAGTTCTTGCTTTCATATTATTCTCAGCATTTTTCTATTTTCATTTTTAAAGATTTATTTATTTGCAGGGGGCGGGGGACAGAAGGAGAGAAAGAGAATCTGAAGCAGGCTCCACACCCAGCGAAGCTGGAGCCCAAGGTGGGACTCAATCTCACAACCCCAAGATTATGACCAAGATTATGAGCCAAAATCAAGAGTTGGAAGCTTAACAGACTGAGACACCCAGCCACCCCATTAATAGACTATAGGTTGTTTTAGAGACTTAGGGTTGTTTTAGTTTTACAGGAAATTGAGCAGCTAATACCGGAGCGCCCATATATTCCCCTTCCCCACTGTTCAAAGTTTCCCTAATTATTAATATCTTGCTTTACTGTAGTACATTTATTACAGTTGAACCAGTATTGGTACATTATTATTAACTGAAGTCCATAGTTTACATTAGGGGCCCTTTGTATTGTGCTATACATATCTACTACATGTGTATTTTAACTTAAAAGATTATCTCTGGAAGAACTATATAAGAAACTGGTAATAGTTGTTGCCTCCAGGGAGAGGGAACTTGATGGCAAAAGTATAGAAATAGAGGTAATCTATCTCCATGTACATGTATTACCTATTAGCAAATTTTGAAAGATGAGTAAATAAAATTTGAACAAACAATTCTTTCAAGAAATTTTGTTACACAGAACAGAGAAATTAGGTGGTTATGAGAGGGGGTGCTGGGGTAAGGAAAAAGTGTTTTTAAATGGGAAATAACAGAGCATGTAGACTGGTGGGAATGAAGCAATGGAGAGAGAAACAGTGATGATAAAGAGAAAGAGGGGATATCTGAGGCAGCAAAATATTGAGTAGATATAGGGGGCAGGGTACCTTGTAGCCAAGTAAAAAATGACCTTTGCTCAAAAGAATGCTTGCTTTCTGTTGACCAGGGGCAAGATGGAGTCCATGGGTGTACATGCAAATAGGAGTAACGATTTAGTATGTAGAAACGAGGAAGTTCCTTTTTGATAGTTTTCTATTATCTCAGTGAGATCATCCACTGTGATTGAGAGGACAGTCAGATGTATAGAAGAGATAAAGTATTAACCAGACTTCTAGGAGAGCCTAGAATCCCTAATCCCTAGAAACCTCACATAGTGTGTAGGGCCTCAGATTCACTTGTCCTTCCTCACTTTTTCATCTTGTTCCTGCCACACCATTTGATGATTCAGCCATTCCCAGATAAATATGGTTCCCTTAATACAGAGGTATTTCACAACACCGTGCCCTATGGTTTACATGGTTTTGTCTACTTTGAATATGACTCCCTTGATATGGCTTTCAAAAACCTACATACAGTTACATGAGGCGCCTGGGTGTCTCAGTCGGTTAAGCATCTGACTCTTGAGTTCAGCTCAGATCATGATCAGGTTGTAAGATCCAGCCCTGTATCCGAGCTTTGCACCGGACATGGAGCCTGCTTAAGAGTCTCTCTCTCTCTGTCCCCGCCCCTACCCCGCCCTGCTCACGCACACTCTCTCTCAAAACAAAGACAAAACCCTACATACACAGTTACAATAGCATCCAAAAGAACAAAATACTTAAAAAGAATAAATTTAACCAAGATGATGAAAGTCTTATACACTGAAAACTATAAAATATTGCTTTAAAGAAAACTAAAGAAGGCAAATAAATGGAAAGACATTCCATGTTCATGGATCAGAAGATGACAGAAGATGTTAAGATGACAATGTTACCTAAAATGATCTACAAGTTCAATGCAACCCCTGTTAAAATTGTAATGGCCTTTTTTTCAGAAATGGAAAATCTGATCCTCAAATTCATACTGAATTTCAAGGGACCCCACATAACAAAAACAATCTTGAAAAAGAGGAACACATTTGGGGTTGCCTGGGTGGCTCAGAAGGTTAAAGCCTCTGCCTTCAGCTCAGGTCATGATCTCAGGGTCCTCTGATAGAGCCCCGCATTGGGCTCTCTGCTCAGCAAGGAGCCTGCTTCCCCCCTCCCCGCCTGCCTCTCTGCCTACTTGTGATCTCTGTCTGTCAAATAAATAAATAAAATCTTTTAAAAAAAGAAGAAGAACACATTTGGAGGACACACAAATCCTCCAAATTACTAATTCAAAACTTACTATAAAATTAGAGCAATCAGAACTGTAGTAATGGCATAAGGATAAACATATACACCAATTGAATAGAATTAGAGGCCAGAAATAAACCTTTATATACATAGTTAATATATATGTCAAGGGTGCCAAGGCCATTCTATGAGAAAAGAAAAATCTCTTCAATAAATGATGCTGAGATAATTGGGTATCTACATGCAAAAGAATGAAGTTAGACCCTTACTTCATCCCATACACCAAAACAAAAATAAACAAACAAAAACAACCCACCTCAAAATGGGTTGAGGACTTAAATACAAGAGCAAAAACCATTAAACTCTTAGGAGAAATCATGGGTAAATCTTCATTACCTGGTGTTGTTCACCAATACATCCTTAGTATCTGGCACACACTAAACGTCCAAAAATAGTTGAGTGAATTGATTTCTTATTTGCTATTTTGAATTACTTATAGAATTACATATTGAACACATGTTATATATCATATGTTCAGGTTGTACAATTCTTCCTCTTTCGTTTTTAAAGGTATTTTCTCAATCTTTTTTTTTAAGATTTATTTTATTTTACTTGTCAAAGACAGAGTGAGAGAGAGCACAAGCAGAGGGAACGAACGGCAGGCAGAGGGAGAAGCAGGCTCCCTGCTGAACAAGGAGCCCAGTGTAAGACTTAATCCCAGGACCCTGGGATCATAACCTGAGCTGAAGGCAGACGCTTAGCCTACTGAGCCACCCAGGCATCCCATACTCTCATTTTTATCTGTCTTGCTCATCAGATTATCAACTCCCCCCAGAGCAGGGCTCTGTAAACAGTCCATCATAGCTATTGCTATTTGACTGACCATAGTGTCTTTCCTTCTTTGATTTCCACCACACTACAGCAAACAGAGCAACTTGAAGAAAAGCAAAAATTGCCTTTAATGTGATAAGCAATTGATGTGAATCTGAATGCTTTCCAGGAGGAACTTGACAAAGAGGCAAAGAGGTGGGAGAGAGCTAACCAGCCCAGGACAACTCAATGTTGCATTTATTTGGTAACAGATGAGCTCCTTTCTGAGCTTACTGGCATACAGACAAGTATACAGAGCAGGCTGAGGATCTGCGTGAGCTGCCAAGCATTTCAACCTCTCCAGAGACCAAGTGTATCAAGAAAAACTGATTGGGTAATCTGGCAAACTGCCAACTACCAGCCATCCATCCACCAACAGGAATACAAAGAGCCTTCATTTTCCTCCCTGAGCACACTGATTAAAAGTAACAGCTGCCACCCTTTCTCCATGAGACTTGATTATGATAATCCCCCACAGCCAAAGGCTTGCTGCGAAACTTCCATATCATTCTTCAAAATGTAGTCCAGAGACTACCTAAGTATTTGAGAAACATGGATTGTAAACTATTATGTACACAAACTATCCCTAAATAAGCAATAAATCTGAAAGATTTAATGACCCCAACTTTTTTTTTTTCAACTTTTTTTGCAGTTTTATAAAGGTATAACACTCTGGGTCCTGCCTGTTTTAAAGATTGGCAAGCAGCCAAAATTTTGTGGTTCAGTTCTACCCTTGGATACAGAGTCTACACTGTGTAGAATATAAGCCTTACATGAGGCACTTCTTTTTTTTTCTTTTTTTAATTGCTCTACTGTGTTTAGCAGATCCACAGTCTCTCAAAGCGTGTTCCCTTAAGAAGTCTATGGAAGATTTATGCGATCTGAAGAGAAAAAAAGAAACAAGATGGGATTGGGAGGGAGACAAACCATAAGTGACTCTTAATCTTACAAAACAAACTGAGGGTTGCTGGGGGGAGGGGGGAGGGAAAGGTGGGTGGGGTAATGGACATTGGGGAGGGTATG
>PISX010026651.1:0-24156 GCA_004024625.1 Mellivora capensis | reverse complement strand
GGGTAACTATTGAGAGATATGAATTTAGTGCCATTGTATTGCCTGTAACGTGACTGTTACTATATATTGTCTCTGTTCCTTTCTGATCTACTATTTTTAGGCTCTCTCTTTGCTTAGAGGACCCCTTTCAATATTTCCTGTAGAGCTGGTTTGGTGTTTGCAAATTCTTTCAGTTTTTGTTTGTCCTGGAAGCTTTTTTCTCCCCTTCTATTTTCAGTGATAGCCTAGGTGGATATAGTATTCTTGGCTGCATGTTTTTCTCGTTCAGTGCTCTAAATATATCATGTCAGTTCTCTCCGGCCTGCCAGGTCTCTGTGGATAAGTCTGCTGCCAATCTAATATTTTTACCATTGTATGTTACAGACTTCTTTTCCCGGGCTGCTTTCAGGATTTTCTCTTTGTTGCTAAGACTTGTAAATTTTACTCTTAGGTGACGAGGTGTGGACCTATTCTTGTTGATTCTGAGGGGGGTTCTCTGCACCTCCTGGATTTTGATGTTTGTTCCTTTTGCCATATTAGGGAAATTCTCTACAATAATTCTTTCCAATATACCTTCTGCTCCCCTCTCTCTTTCTTCTTCTTCTGGAATCCCAATTATTCTAATGTTGTTTCATCTTATGGTGTCACTTATCTCTCGAATTCTCCCCTCCTGGTCCAGTAGCTGTTTGTCCCTCTTTTGCTCAGCTTCTTTATTCTCTGTCATTTGGTCTTCTATATCACTAATTCTTTCTTCTGCCTCATTTATCCTAGCAGTAAGAGCCTCCATTTTTGATTGCACCTCATTAATAGCTTTTAAATTTCAACTTGGTTAGATTTTAGTTCTTTTATTTCTCCAGAAAGGGCTTTTATATCTCCAGAGAGGGTTTCTCTAATATCTTCCATGCCTTTTTTGAGCCCGGCTAGAACCTTGAGAATCATCATTCTGAACTCTAGATCTGACATATTACCAATGTTTGTATTGATTAGGTCCCTAGCCTTTGGTACTGCCTCTTGTTCTTTTTTTTGTGGTGAGTTTTTCCGCCTTGTCATTTTTTCCAGATAAGAGTATATGAAGGAGTAAATAAAATACTAAAAGGGTGGCAAAGACCCCAGGAAAATGCCCTTTAACCAAATCAGAAGAGACCCCAAATCGTGGGGGGGGGGAGAAAGTGGATAAAAAGACGTTCAGAAAAAAAAATTTTTTTAATAGAAAACAAATAAAGAAAAAATATATATAAATTAGACTGGTGACTAGAACAGGGTTACCTACTTACTTGTGGGGTATTTTGGTCTCTTAGAAGAAAGTAACTCCCAAAATTTTAAAGAATGAAAAAATGTATATAAGAATAAATACAGTGAAGGGATGGAATATGCCTATAAAGATGAAAAACAAAAATTTTTTTTAATTTCTAAAAAAAAAGGAGTTGATTAAGTTGGTTGGGAGAATAAAGAAAAAGAAAGTGGAGAGAATTTGCTCAGGCTGGAGACTAGAACAAGCCTGGAGCTAGATTTAGCTAGATTTAGGGTGGCCTTTGATCCACTAGAGGAAATTGTACCCCAAATTTTTTAGAAGAAAAAACCCTTATGTGAATACAAAAAATAAAGTTAAATACTATGAAGGATAAAATATGACTATAATAATGAAGGTTCAAAAAAGATTATTATTTTTTTGGAAAAGTTATTGTTAAGATAAACTAGTTAAAAAATGTTAAAAAAAAAGAAAAGGGTAAACGTTAAAAAAATTTTTAGCAGAAAAAGAGAAATGGAAAAAAAATAAAATTAAAGAAAAAATTAAATTAACTGTAAGACTAAAGAATCATGGGGAGAAAGCCATGAATTCCGCTCTTTGCTTACTCCTCCTCTGGAGTTCCGCTGTTCTCCTTGTTAAGTGAACTTGGTCTTGGCTGGATTTCTTGTTGATCTTCTGGGGGAGGGGCCTGTTGTAGTGATTCTCAAGTGTCTTTGCCCGAGGCAGAGCTGCACCTCCCTTACCAGGGGCCGGGCTAAGTAATCCACTCGGTATCGCTTTCAGGAGCTTTTGTTTCCTGAGTGCTTTCTGTAGAGTCCGGAGGACGGGAATGATGATGGCGGCCTCCCAATCTCTGGCCTAGAGGAGCCAGGAGTTCGGGGCCCCATTCCTCGGTGCATCCTCAGAGAAAAGCCCCAGCCACTCCCATCTCCCTCGCCTCCGGCCACGCTCTGAGCTCACCCAGCCTGCGACCGGTTCAAGGTAACCCCAAGCTGAGAGCTCACTCCTCGGCTCTGTCTCTGTAGCCGGTTTCCCCACTCCGATACCTGCGAGCTCTGTGACACTCAGACACCCCCGATCCTTCTGTGACCCTGCGGGACCTGGGGCCACGCTGACCCCGTGTGGGCCTAACCCCGGTTTTGCCTCTGGAGTGATGTCCCTCCGTGGAGCAGACTTTTAAAAGTCCTGATTTAGTGCTCCGTTGCTCCGCCGCTTGCCGGGAGCTGGCCCCTCCCCCGCAATCTATCCTCCCGTCGCATTCGATTCACTTCTCCGCCAGTCCTACCTTCCAGAAAATGGCCGATTTTCTGTTTCCAGAATTGCTGTTCTTCCTCTCTTTGATCTCCCATTGGATTTGTAGGTGTTCGCTATGGTTTGATAAGCTATCTAGCTGATCTCCTGCTACCTGATGTCGTCTCAGCTGCTACTTCTCCGCCATCTTGACTCCTCCTCCCAAAAGTCTGGTATTCTGATGGTTGATATATATGCATGTATGTATCATTTTTTTCCCAGAGTACCCTATTGTCTCACAGAGATAGCACAGTTAGTCTCTGTGTCTAGATGGAAAACAGATTAACGGCCAGTGGTTGTATCCCATTTGATCATCAATTCAAATGACTGACATGTTCCAATTCTACTCCAGGCAATACACCAGCAATGTCAGTTAAAAGACACATTCCACAGTAGACTTTGAAAATTGCTGAGGATTGTGAATTCCCTTAATAGTGCAACATACGGTAATGTGAACACTTGGTCAATCAAAGTTCCCGTAACCTGAAACACTAACGTCCCATTCTGAGATTAACCAACATCTACCTTCTGAGTGCCTTCAGCAGCTTAAGAAACATCAGTTGACACCTCGTCAGGGTTGACAGCATTCTCTCATCTGACAGAAAACAAAGAAAAATGTGTTTCCCAGATGTGTTAACAGCAACATCTGTTCCTTTTGATGGTGGAAAAAACATAATCCTCTGAAAAGCAAATGAATAATATGTACTCCGAGGCCAGTACATATCTTGCATTTCAATATGACACAAGTTTCCACTCTCTTGTGTTTAGTTTTAGTCTCCAGTCTAAAGGTTGCTAGTTACAAGAAGAGTATTGGGAGGAGTCAACCTGGGACCACAGATAATTCATTCTAGTACGAATGTTTGCTCTTGCTGAACATCAGGATTCTACAGGCTGATTCAAAATGAGAGAAGATGTCATTTTGCGTAAAGAAATTCAATTATAGATTCAAATGCATCTGCTGTTCTTCACTTTTAATCATTGTCATTGTCTGATAAGAGAATGAGAGAAGGAAAGCTCAGTGTGGTGCTGACAGGTCTCAGTCTCCAAAAGCATTCAATTTGTCAACTCTTGTCAGAGGGAAAAAAAAATAGATCAAGTGGCATCTCATATGCCTTTTAATGGCTTTGGCTTGCTGAGAATTTATATTACATAATGCTAAAAATAAAAGAAATTTTACCCTTTTAATTTTTTTCTGAAGGAATGCACAAATCCTCAAAATCATCACCTATGACTTTTAGGTTAAAATTCAACACACGTGTCATAATGTAAATCTTATATAAAATAAAGTAGTGAGCTGAGAAATCTCTCAGAGTGCAAGACCCAATGAGTAATTCATTTTTATCTTGACGAGCTGGTGAAGGGACAAAAATGAATAAGATAAACCAGATAGTTTTTGTGAAAAAGATTCCCATAGATACCTCGCATCAGTTTTTAGATTTAAATTATTTTTTCCTTTTAAAATGCATTCACATGGGCAGGAGAGGACTTAATATCTTCACATATCTTACTTTAATTATTTGTACATGTTCCTGTCTGCTTTACATCTATGTGAGATCATGTTTACAACAGAGATAAGAATTTTAATTGGGTAAGAGTATAAAAAGTTAGTATATGTCTGATACAGAATTTCTGAAACTATAATAAATAATTCACAAAACAACTATAGGAGTATGTGTTAAAACAAAACAAATTCACTGAACCAAAAATTTTATTTTACTTACCATTTTAATTATTCTACATCATTGATTAAGAACATAAAATTTGCCCAAAACTTCATTGTTAAAACATATTTATATCAGCTTGGTTGTCAGTTTTAGCTTAATCCCAACAAAAATAAATATGAAAATTTGAGAATATTTGCTATGTTAGTAAACAAAGCATCAGTTTCAATAGTCTGTACACCAGGCCATTCACGTATACATACTAAAAGCTCACACAATAACAAAAGGGTGGTGATTATAAAGGTTTTTTTTTTAAATATAATTTTTCTAATGGCTTTTGCCAATTCTGCAAAACCTGATCTATAAACCTATCTGCAAAATAGAGTACTTCATAATCCCAACAGAATATTAAATTGTAAATAAGATCACAATTGTGGAATAGAAATTATAAGTAAGATAAAAATCACTAAATGACTTGCTTGAAGCAGTAGTGATCAGTTTTAGAATAGAAATCAGTTTGAGTTTCACATGTTAATGTGAAATCTAAGAAAATAGATAGATTTTATTGTATGGTTCTATTGTAATACATTTCTACAACAGTAATAGCTGCTGATTATTGAGTACATATTACACTTCAGGCACTGTCTTAAATCTTTTCCACTTATAGATGAGGGAATTAGAATAAAATATGTTCAATAACTTGTTTGCTTATATAACTAGTAAGTGCCATAAGTAAGATTTAAATAACTGTCTAGAATCTAAATCTCTAATAAATTCATCCTCATTAGGGATCATGTTGGAGTATAATCCATAAAAAATTTTTCTAGGTATTTCACAGAGCATTGTTTTGCCAGCAAGGTAATGTTCACAGCAACAACATTTCATTCTTTCATTCAAAATATTGCCCCTGGACTGAATATTTAGTGCAAAGGTAAAGCCAAAAACCATGGAACTTGTCCATGTGAACTTTTTTCTGTTTAAATGGATTTTGTTTTTTAGTAAAAATAAACCAATTTTAATGAATAGCTGAATAAATACACTATTACAAGTAGTGTAAATGATATAAAGGAAAACAGAAGTTAAATTTAGAGTGAATAGCAGGAAAAACTTGATTCAAATTGAGAATCCTGGGAAAGTTTCTCTGAGAAAGTGGCATTTAACCAAACACCCAAGGGCAGAGCAGAAAAAGAGCCGAAGGAAGACTGGAAAAAGAGTCTAGACAGAAGAAACAATGATTGTGAAATCACTGAGTTTGAAAGAAGTGGGCAAGAAGACAAAATAAAACAAAACACAACAAAGTGACCTTAGATCACCTTTCTGGAGGGGAGTTTATCAAGTGAGGAGATTGAAGGAATTGGAGCAGGAAACACTGTTTTTAACTGTGGGTGAGAGGCTTACTTATAGCAACCATCCACAAAAAGGGTACTGGAGTTACAGAGTGAAAGACCACATATGGGACTGTTAAATGTTTAAGTCATTTTGACAAACCAGGCCAATCCATTTATTTTTAGTTAGCATTCACATAGTTTCACGACGGGGCAGTTAAAAATTCAAACACTGTTAGTAAACTAGGTACTTCCTAAGGTAAACATGCACTATGTCAAGCATGGGAAACCAATAAGCATTTTTAGTTGAAATTGATTTTGAATGTGTCAAAGCATATTCATTTGAAATATTTTTAATAGGGAATATAATTACAGTGTTTATTATTTTGCTGAAATATGTTGACATTTTCAGGACATGTCAGATGCACACAATATTAGTCAAATATTTAAAGTATCACAAACCCAATTCATAAGCAATTCTAATAGAACAAGTGCAGTTTTAGTAATCATCACTTATGTCATTAATTATATATAGATTCATACTTGCAAAAAATAGAGAAATAAAATACATATTAGTATTTAAAGTCATTACAATATATTTAAAATGTATTGGCCAAAAGAAAAGGCACTCTACTATTTTTAGAAGAACAAAATGTACTACCCAAAGCAAACCACACATTTAACTCAATCTCTAACTAGGTACTAATAGCATTTTTCACAGATACAGAAAAAAAAATCCTAAAATTTCTATGAAACCACAAAAGACCCCAAATAGCCAAAGCAATCTTGAAAAAGAAAAGCAAAGCTAGAGGCATCACTTCAAACTATTCTGGACTTCAAACTAATTTACAAAGCTCTAGCGATTAAGACAGTATGGTACTGGTGCAAAAACAGACACATAAATCAATGGAACAGAATAGAGAACCCAGAAATGGACCCTCAACACTATGGTCAACTAATCTCCAACAAAGCAGGAAAGAATATCCAATGAAAAAAGTGTCTTCCAGTGGTGTTGGAAAAACTGGACAGCAATGTGCAGAAGAATGAAATTGGACCATTTTCCTATATATAAATATAAATTCAAGGTGAGTAAAGACCTAAATGTCACACGGGAAATCATCAAAATCCTAGAGAACACAGATAGTAACCCCTTCGACATTGGCCGTAGCAATTTATTACAAGATAGATCTCCTGAAGCAAGGGAAACAAAAGCAAAAATGAAATATTGGGACTTCATCAAGATAAAAAGCTTCTGCACAATGAAGGAAACAATCAACAAAATTAAAAGAAATGGGAAATGAGTAGGAGAAGATATTTGCAAATGACCTACCTGATAAAGGATTAGTTTCCAAAATGTATATAGAATTTATCAAACTTAACACCCAAAAAACAAATAACTCATTTAAGAGTGAGCACAAGACATGAAGAGACATTTTTCCAAAGAAGACATACAGATGGCTAACAGACACATGAAAATATGCTCAACTTCACTTATCAGAGAAATACAAATGTACATTATAATGATATATCAGCTCAAACCTGTCAGAATGGCTAAAATTAACAACACAGGAAAAACAGGTGTGGGGAAGATGAAGGAAAAGGGGAACCCTCATGTACTGTTGGTGGAAATGCAAACTGGTGCAGCCACTCTGGAGAACAGTATAAAAGTTCCTCAAGAAGTTAAAAATAGAACTACCCTAAAATACAGAAATTGCACTGCTAGGTATTTACACAAAGGATAAAAAATTCTGATTGGAAGGGATACATGCACCCCAATGTTTATAGAAACATTATCAGCAATCACTTAATTATGGAAAGAACACAAATATCCACTGACTGGGGAATGGATAAAGAAGATGTGGTATATATATATATATAATAGAATATTACTTGGCCATAAAAAAGAATGAAATCTTGCCATTTACAATGATGTGGATGGGCTAGAGAGTATTATGCTATGAGAAATAAGTCAGAAAAATACAGATACCATGTGATTTCACTCATATGTGGAATTTAAGAAATATAACAGATGAACATGGGTGGAGGGAAAGAAGCAAACCATAAAATAGACTCTTAGGTATGGAGACCAAAGTTAGGGTTGCTGCAGGGGAAGTGAGCAGGGGGTTATATGGGTGATGCATATTAAGGAGGGCATTCATTGTGATGAGCACTGGGTGTTGTGTGTAAGTGATAAATCACTAAATTCTACACCTGAAACTAATATTATACTATATGTTAACAAACTGGAATTAAAATTTGAAAAAAAATAAAATTACAAAACACAAAACTGTGATCAGTAATCAAGATTTTCTGTTTAGTAGAAATGTCACAGGTAACAATGTATGGTTCTGGCAGAGGAAATAATGTAAATGTAAAATTTTAACAAAAAAATTAGCATCTTAATTGCTGTAAATAGATTTAAAGACTGAGACCTTTATGTCTCTATGAATTCAGAAAGCTATATCTTGAGGCTGTTATCCTCTATCTGAAAAAGATCTACTTTACCATAGATCAATTACATAGGAATGTCAGTAAAGCCCATACAAATTTCATTGTGAAGACTACATATATCTCAATTATAAATCATTATAAGCATTCTGATACTTAATAATTCCTAGAAGATTTTGAAATAATATTTTTATTCTTTCAAATGCTAAAAAAACAATTAAGTGGGTACAAATTTCTTATATTTATTCATTATAATCTCTTACAAAATAGCATATATTTTTCAGATTTGTATTTGCAGTAGGAATCACAATTTGTCATAACATGACTTTCTTAGTTTTACAGCCTTTAGCAATCTCTCTTATGACACATTCATAGCCTGATTCTCCTTGAGCCCTCATGAATCTTGATTTTACAGCATAAGTGCAAATGCAATAGAACATGGTTCTCATTTAAATTATGTGAAACTGATATTGTGCTCCTTTCAAATGCCATAAGAAAGAGTGTATCTGGTCATGGCAAGGGTGTCAGAGCCAATGGAGACTGAAGTCTTTTAGAGAAAATGCTCTATACTTTACCTTCTCACAAACTTCAGTATCCTTTCCAAGGAGCATTCTGATACTGTCAGGGTATTTCTAACACTGGATTTTATTACAAGTCATAATGCAAACTTCTTAATATAATTTCACATAACCCACTGCAAGTACAGATGTTTTTAAATTGTCTATTCTCGCTAGAGATCAAAAGTTTATTTGAAAGTGGCATAAAACTTCCTTCTTCTGATTCTCAGGATACCCACTGACTTCCAACTTATTCCCCAATGACACTACTATATCTATCATTTCAGAAGATAGAGAATTGGACTATGTAAATAAGAGAAACTTCCAGGAGATTATTAGCCATGTATATAGTTAATTCAGGGGGAAAAATGCCTGTCAAGATCATCTTTTGAAGTTGTTCAGAATGTTGCAAAAGAACTAGATTCTATATTGCTGTTTCTCTTCTACCAAAAAGTGAAAATTTGGAATGCTCTTCACTTAGAAGGACAAGTTTTGGTATTTGTAAGATTCAGGCTAAAAATGTACTCTGAAGTGTCTAATGATTTCTTTTTCAAGACTACCCCAATTCTGTTTAGCTCCTAGGGTATTAGTCCTGTCGTTTTACTGATGTTTAACTCTCATTGGGTATGTTTTCATTTCTGCTTATAAGTAGAGTAATCCATGCAAAACTGCTTTTAATGTGATGGGAATTTAGGAATTACTGGAATCCAACTAAATTTTATCATCAGAATTAAAGTATGACCAAAAATATGATCAATTATACTGTTGTACAAAAAATATGACACATCATGTCTATATAGAGATACATACTTAGAAAGCATGCATTTTCCAAGTGCAGAACAGTGCTCAGAAATACCAGATACCTTGCTTTACCAGTACTATCTATAGTGAGGGCAAGTGAGTTGATAAGGATTTGCATTTTAAGCAGATAAGTCTCTCAGTCCTAGTTATGGTACTTATTACCTATGTGACAGTGACCAAATTATTGAATATATTTCATTTCAAATACATCATCTATAAAATGAGGATAAGAGATAATGAATAAAAAAGACTAACATAGTACCTAGATAAGTGAAATAGGTTCATCAGCTTCGTTTAATGCTGCCCGAATAACTTTAGTACCTGACTAGCTGGCAGACGTGAAGATGACTTTTCCAAGGCAGAATGTTCGCCAACGCAGTATGGATTGTTCATCAGGCTTTCCCATAGCTGGAAGAATTGCCTCTCAAAAACTGGTGGATGTCAAACTGGGTATCAGGACCACCTAAGGAATTGTTTCAAACTTCCCATGCTGATTAGAGTATATTAATTTTTGTGAAAACTGCATGTGTTTTATGAGCCCTGAATTTCTATCAAGTCTTAGAATTAGGGTGAATATGAGGTGGACTTATTATCTCCCCAAGCAAATCTGAAGACTGCCACACCCCTAAACTAGCACCGTTTAAGACCTTCTGCTCACAGCAGTCTGTATCCCTTTACTTGGATGTTATGTTCAAACACAATTGACCATTTCTGATTATGAATTTGTTTCCTGCAACAGGATAACACAAAGGGTTATGGGTTGGGAGAACATGTATTCTCTGGGTGAAGTTATACCTTTCACAGTTAAGCAATGAATAGGAATTTACTTTATAATCCTTATCTAGCCAATAAGTGTAATTTAGTCTCCTCAGACCAGATTCAAATCAAGTGTCAAGCTTAGAAACATTGAAAACCAGATGCTGACTAGTGACAATTCCACAAGTGTTACTACACATTACCTTACTTTGCCAGGTTGAGCTTTCAATCACTTTCCCTAAGCTTTTTGTGCTTTCTGCTCTTTCTGCATTTAATAAAAAACTGATATAGAATTATTGGGCAGTCCCAAATAATTTGCATGATATTGTGATTTTCTAGTAAAAACAAAACAGCTGAGCTTTATATGTCACCCAACATAAGCATTTAGGGTAGCTAATATATTTTCTGAGGGGTGTATACATGTATTTAAATGAAGTAGATGGATTTTTAGATCTCAGACATACCAATGGGTGGTTTTGGAAGACTTCATTTATTTGGAGTTTATTCTACTTAACTTCAGTCTTAGCAAAAATACAAAATTTCTCAGGTCCATATTTTTAATCTAATTTTAAAGTTATTTCTCCTTTTCAAATGATGAGGCCAAGGGCACCTGGATGGCTCAGTTGGTTAAGCATCTTCCTTTGGCCCAGGTCATGAGCCCAGAGTCCTGGTATTGAGTCCCACGTCTGGCTCTCTGCTTCTCAGGGAGTCTGCTTCTCCCTCTGCCCCTCCCCCCACTGATTCTCTCAATCAATCAATCTCTCTCTCTCTCTCTCTCCCAAATAAATAAATAAAATATAAAATAAAATAATAAATTAATTTAAAAATGATAAGGTCAGTTAACACTTGTTTAAAGAGATGGTCCTTTGTCAAATTTAGTTGACTGTATTAACTCCTTTATTCAGAACATTAAAATTGCCTATATTTCACATATAATTAGATCATATTACATTTATATTGAGTATCTATACTAATTTTGTTACAGTAATATAGCAAACAAATTTTAAGCTATAATATTGGATAGCAAAATACTCCAAATCTAGAATTTGTACAAAAATAGATGTTATCATAAATAAAGTTGAACAGAATTGGTTGGGCATTAGGTAGGGTGGCATAGTTAGAAAAACTCTCCTACCCTTGCTAATTTTTTTAAGGACAATGTGTTTGGAACCAGCAGTCAAGGAGAATAACTTCATTTCTTGTTTTTTGTTTTATTTGTTGTTGCTGCTGCTGTTGTTGTTTTAATTTCTGTTAATCCCTTCTTATTTTGGTGAACGACTTATACACTGAAGATTCTAGCCACTTCCCTTATACTGAACATATATAAGGCACGGAAAAATATCCAAATCTCCTCTCATTCTATAGTTCTGAGTTGAGAGCCACAATTAGATCTGTCATTTTTCTTTCAGATCCCTTGTCAGCAGAGTACTCAACACTAGAAGGGCAATAGTTGCAAATGGTACTGAGTGTGAAAGACTGAGATTCAAGGTCTAATTCTGCTTTTAACACCACTAAGTTTGGATATGTGATTTTTATCTCTCCATGCTTCCATTTCCTCATTTGAAAAAAGAAAAATGACACACAGAAGAAATGACAGTTACTGAGTACTTATTACATGCTGGTGTAATGCTAAGCAAGTAACATACACAGTTTTTATTTAATTCACCCTAAGGAATACAGGGGATAGGTAATATTATCAATTTTAAAGAAGGGAAAGATGAGGTTCTGTTTCTATCTTAAATCCACACAGTTCTGCTATTAATATCTACCTCAAAATACTAATAGTTGTGGTATATTTTCTATAAAACATAAAATTATTATAAAAGTGGTAACTGTGATTGGAACTTGTAGTACTCTGACATTGTTTAGTCTCTCAGGGCTTATGCATGTGAACTGGACGTTTATCAGCACCCAAGTTTAAAGTATAAAAATAAAATGAAAATTCTCTTTCCAGAATACAGTGTCTTTGGAATATTTGAGCTATAGTAATAAGGAGACTGTAAACTGTGGAAGTCATTTAGACTAGGTAAGAAGATATTATGATCAGTTATGTAGTTTAAAAACCTACAAAACTAAAGGATCAAATGTATGTATTTTCTGTGGTTTATCAAACTATTAAGGAAGAGCTGTATGAACTGTATATCCAGTATAATGTATGTATATATTTTAAAAACAAGTTAAAAATTATATTTTGTCTGAATTATGGAATTTATGGAATATAGGTGGCTCTGTCCATTTATCATATATTTTTATATATTGTGTATTTTAGACAATTTATATATATTATAGAAAAAAGTTAGAATAATCCACTCCAAAAAGACTATTCTTCTTGGATATTGGTATTTTAGGCCATTTTTGTTTCTATCATTGAAATTTTGTCAGTTTTCTTTGCATTCTGAAACAAATAAAATTACTTCATTAAATAGAAAAATACCCTATATATTATTAATAAAAAGTTATATTAACTAACTGTGCAGAACTTTTCTTACACTAACATAAACAAGGAAACAGCAATCTATGAAAATGAGCCTTTAATGTAACTAAATAAAATAATTTATAGCAACTTAAAAGGCAAGAATGTACATTTCTTTGTTCAGTTGCTATTTTGTTTTTATATTGGTACTATGCTGAAGTTTTGCAAATATAGAATTATACATTTTACTTTTGAAGAGAGGTAAAGAGGTTGTTTAGTTAGTTATTAACCACTGCACTAGTTCTGTTAAATACAAGGTGACCTTTGGAAAATATTTTCTACAATGGTGTACTTTGCTAGCATTTGGTATATCAGAATATCAAAATCAGACTTAGAATGAAGAGAAGTGAGCTCCCTGTGCCCAGTAAGAATTTGTACATTTGGCATTGTGGGTGTATAAGGTTAGCAGATTCAGAAAACACTCTAAAAATTCTTTTGTAGTGTTGACTGAGACAGGAATTTGGGGACTACAGGGAATTTCTCTCATGTCTCCAATGGAATTTTGGTAAAAATCTTTTTTGTACAAATTATTTTCATGCTAAATTTAACAAATAGCATTCTGCCAATGGTTTGAAATCGATTTTTTGTGTGCTTTAATTTTATTTGTCTTTATGCTTTTGTTTGCATATGGTGAAATTATTGCTCTTGTGCCAAATTATTTAAATGAAATTAACTATAAACACCAGGAGATAGAACTCAGCATCATATTTTGTTTCAATTAAAAGAAGGGCTTGAGGATGCTGTTTGTATTCTTAGTCACCCTGTGCACTCAATTAATTATTTCAGATATCCACTTGGAGCCTGACTAAATCCTCATGACTGTGACAGTTTAAAACAAATGTATTTAATAAAATGCACATCACCTAGGATAAGTGTTAATTATTATGTTTGATATTCAGATAGGGAGAGATAAACAAGATACGTGGAATTCATTTAGTAAAAAGGAGGAAAGTTCCCTTAGGGAATCCTACAAATGTGGTCAGGCTACTTCAAAGTGGGAATTTAGTTTAAAATCATTAAAAGTTGGTAATGCTCCCACATATTTTTAAAGCAAAGCAAATACAATTTTTAAGGTTCTCAACCTTCTATGGGAGCTTTCTGCAATTTCTAGAGCTAACGCTTGAGGATAATAAGATCACAATGGCAAAAGCAAAAGTATAAAACAACAACCAAACAAAACACAGGCTATCATGAATGAATGAAGAAAAGAACCAAGGCTGAGATACACAGATTTCAGATGTTGAAATTATGAAACATAATTTAAAATAGGTTTAAAACCATAAGAAGAAATTGAAATTATGAGTAAAAGGCAAGCAATTTAAAATTGGCAGCCATATATGAATAAAATAAATATATATGAAATCTAGAAATTAATAATATACTTATATAAAAATGTAATTGCTTCTAGCAGTGGACTAAGAGAAGCTGTAAGAAATTTGTGTACTGAAAAATTGCTGTAAAAAATTATCAAAAAAGTGACACAGAGAAACAGAGTTTAAAAATATGAAAACACTGAGTAGAGATCTTAAGAGATAGAATATCTAATGCACATCCAACTGGGCTTCTGAAGGAGATGAGGAAGAAAATGAATACAATATTCAACAAGAAAATTGATGAGAATTTTTCATAGTTGATTAAATATAATATTCTATAGATTTAAGAAGGCTGATGAATCCCCTAAAAAATAGAGAATTATACACCCAGACACAAAAAAATACAAATATAGGACATCTAAGACAAAAAGAAAATCCTGAAAGCTGTCAGAAAGAAAAAGACAATTAACTTCAGTGGAATTATTATTAGAGTGACTCCTGAACTCGCCATTAGAAATAATGGAAGCCAGAATATGGTTGATGCTTAAATAATGCAAGGGTTCGGATGCTGATCCATGTGTACGTTTTGACTTCCTCAGAACTTAACTACTAATAGCCTAATGTTGACTGGAAGATTTACCAATAACATAAACACAAATTAACACATATGTTGTATGTAACATAGATTATATACTGTATTTTTACAATAAGACAAGCCAGGGAAAAGAAAATATTAAAATAAGGTAGAAGATAAAATATACTTATGGTACTGTGCTACATTCATTAAACAATTCAGACATAAGTGGACCTGGCAGTTCAAACTTGCATTGTTCAAGGGTCAGCTGTATAGTGAAATAACATCAGTGCACTAAGAGAAAATGGTCAACCTTAAATATTACATGAAGACAAAATACTTTTCAAAAGTTTGGCAAAATAATGTTTTAAGCAAAATAAGTATTTTAAAACTAGCAAACTGAGAAAAGAAAACTCTGAAGAACATACATAAAGATATAAAGGAAATTACCCTAAACAAAAGGTCTGAAATGAATTAAGGAATACTTCGTAATGAAATTTGGAGATGTGAGAATTAATCCAACATTTAATAAAAGATCTTCCCTCTCAGTTAAAAAAAAAGAGAATTTAGTTTTCTAATGTAATTTTTACTTCAGTCAGATTCAGGTCATATTAATAACATTTCTTTACCCAAATATTAATTCCAGTTTACTTATTTCAACATGATATGCAGCAAAACAATGCTCTAGAGTCCACAGAGCTCCTTAAGTTAGACACAAATATAAAGTATTGCAGTATTGGAAATCATTAGTCAAATCAATGAGCCTTAATTGTATTAATAAAACACATTAAAGAACTGATTCCTGGTTCATTTATCAATTCTCCAAGGAAAATTGCCAAGCCTACATTTCAGGATTCTATCAAGTTACTGATAAGCATTGGCACCTCTGGTAATCACGACTTTCCATTTGGGGAGACAAAAGATGTTCTTTGGCATTTTGAGAGCATTTGGTAGGCTTGACCACACAAGCTCAGTGGGTGGGAGTTATAGAATGGTCTATCTGGAAAGTCTACAACAGAATATCAGATCTGTAAACCATGCAGATGTTGTTAAATGTATTTTTTTATAATAATTGGCATGTTCTTGGGATGCCTGGGTGGCTCAGTTGGTTAAGCCGCTGCCTTCAGCTCAGGTCATGATCCCAGAGTCCTGGGATCGAGTCCCACATTGGGCTCCTTGCTTGGCAGGGAGCCTGCTTCTCTCGCTGCCTCCACCTGCCTCTCTGCCTACTTGTGTGTACTCTCTCTCTCTCTGACAAATAAATAAAATCTTAAAAAAAAAAAAGAATTGGCATGTTCTTGTCATTATCTTGGAAGTCTTCAGTATCTCTTTTAAATGTATGCCATCAGTTTCTTATTACACTCCATCTTCTATTACACTTACCTTTCATTTTTGTCTGTGCAGAATTTCTACTCCAGAACAGCTAATGTGACTGTTTTATTATTGATACATTTTGAATATTTGTTCCTGAACTTTGTGCAAATCTTTCTCTAGATTGGAATCAACTCCACTACTATCTCAAACATCTAAACTTTAAAATATCTATTTAAAAATCTCTGGTTAGTGCATTCATTTTAACAATTTCTGGACTTTGGGACAAATTTCTCACTTATGTATGTATATCAGTTACTATTAATACTCTACCTACTAGGACCTGATACAATCCAATTCACAAATCAGGAAACAGCATATCATCAATTATTAACTTTTCTGGTCAATCTCTAGTAGCTTGTTTTGTAACTAATCAATTCACTTTTGGTAACCAGTAGATATCTAAAACTTGATAGACATTATATAGATAGATAGATTTTCTAGCTGTCATATGGCAAAAAGCTACATTTATACAATCTATATATTTTATCTGTGATAATGCCAGACAGTCAAAATAAATATTTGCTATACTGAAGACTTAAAATGTATAACAAGATAGAAGATAATTTGGGTGAAAACACTTCAACATCTTACTTCAAAATGATATCCCTGCATACATGCAAACTGTTAAGGGAAGTAAGTCCTTAAAAAAATAAAGGTACCTGTCCCTAATGTATCAATGACTATTTCCATCCATTCTTTGAAATAATAAATCATGTTGAAAAAACATGTGTAAGTTGTGTCAAGACATACTCTGGGATGACAAAAAGCTGTCAGCACATTTATAGATGACATTATTAAAGTAAGTAAATAGCTGATGAAAATAAGCACTGACCTAAAGTTTAAAAAACTTTTAAAAGAAGTTGTGCTACATAATCTCTTCTTCATAAGGCTATTACTTTCAGGAAGAGGACACATTGCTGGCTGTTCTAATACACAGCAGAGACTTACAAAAGTGCCAAGTCAGAGGAATTTATCCCAAATGAACAACAAGTTAAGGCCATGGCCAGAGATCTAAGTGAAACAGACATGACTCATGGAGAATTCAAAGCAATGATCTTAATGAGGCTTGAGAAAAGAATAGAAAACATCAGTGAGACCCTTACAACAGAAATAAAAGAGTTATCGGGCGCCTGGGTGGGGTTAAAGCCTCTGCCTTCGGCTCAGGTCATGATCTCAGGGTCCTGGAATCGAGTCTCGCATCGGGCTCTCTGCTCAGCAGGGAGCCTGCTTCTTCCTCTCTCTCTCTACCTGCTCTCTCTGCCTACTTGTGATCTCTCTCTGTCAAATAAATAAATAAAAATCTTTTTAAAAAAAGAAAGAAATAAAAGAGAAAAGAATCAGAGATGAAGAATGCAATAAATGAGATTGGAAACAAGTTGATGCAATGAACACAAAACTGGAAGAAGCAGAGGAATGAATTAAGAATCCAAAGACAAAATAATGAAAAAAAAAAGACAAAATAATGGAAAATAATGAAGCTGGACAAACCAAAGAAAGGAGAATTGCAACAAAAGAATAGACTTAGGGAACTCCACGACTCCATCAAACATAACAAATTTATTATAAAATTCCCAGAAGAAGAGAGAAAAGGGAGCAAAAAATATAGTTCATGAAATAAGAGCAGAAAACTTCCTAATCTGGGAAATAAAGAGACATCCAGATCCAGAAGGCACAGAGAACTCCCACCAAAATCAAAGAAAGCAAGCCAACACCAAGAAAAATTGTACTTAAATTTGTAAAATGTAGTGATAAAAATATCTTAATAGTAGCAAGACAAACGTAGTCCTTTACTTACAGGGGAAACCCATAAGGCTAGCTAGAGATTTCTCAACAAAATCTTGGAAAGTCAGAAGGGAGTGGTATAATATGTTCAAAGTGCTGAATGGGAAAAGTCTGTAGCAAAGAATATTCTGTCCAGCAAGTCCATCATTCAGAATAGAAGGAGAGACAGTTTCCCAGACAAACAAAAACTAAAGAAGTTTGAGACCACTAAACTAGCCCAGTAAGAAATATTAAAAGAGATTCTGAGTGCAAAGGAGAAAACAAAAGTGACAAAGACAAGAAAGAATCAGAGAAAATTTCCAGAAACAATGATAAAATAAGTAATAAAATACCTATCAATAAATACTTTGAATGTAAATGGACTAAATAGCCCAATCAAAAGACATAATGTGTCAGAATGGAAAAAAAAAAGACCCATCTATATGCTGCTTTACAAGAGACATATTTTAGAACTAAAGACACCTGCAGATTGAAAATGAGGCGTGGAGAAATATGCAAATGGATGTCAAAGAAAACAGCAATACTTACATCAGATGAACTACACTTTTTTGTTCTTATACTGTTTTTATCCTGCTTTGGTATCAGGGTAATATTGGACTCAGAATGATTTTAATGTATTTCTTCTATTCCATTTTTTGTAAGATTTTGATAGACTTTCATTAATCATTATTTTTAAATGTTTGGTAGAATTCACCAACAAAACCATGTAATCTTGAAATTTTCTGTGCTAAGAGACTTTGATTCCTAATTCAACCTTCATTTCTGTTATTTGTCTAAGAAGATTTACTATTTCTTAGATTCAAGATTCATGATTCAATCTTGATAACTTGGGTGTTTTTAGGAATTATCTGCTTTTGGCTTTTCTAAGTTAACTGATTTGATAGTATATCATTGTTTATAGTAGTCTGTTATCACATTAGATATTTCTGTAGTTGTCTACTGTATTGTTTTCCATTTCCCATTTTGGTTTTTAAGTCTTTTTTTTTTTCTTCTTAGTTAATGTAGTTAAAGCATTGCTAATTCTGTTTATTTTTTTGGAAAAAAACAATCGTTATTTTCAATGTTATGTTTATTCTGGTCTCTGTTTTATTTCTGATTTATCCCTGTTATTTCCTTCCTCTACTAAATTTCAGGTAAGTTTCTTCTTTTTCTAGTTCCTTGTGATATAATGTTGTTTATTTGCACTTTTGGGAAAATATAAGCATTTATAGCATAAATTTCACTCTGGCATCCACATTTGTTGCATTCCATAGGTTTTCAAATATTGTGTTTTCTTTTTCTTTTATTTTGAGCCATATTTTGATTTGCCATTTGATTTATTATTTGACCCATTGCTTGTGCAGCAGTGCATTGTTTAATTTTTACCTATCATATATTTAATATTTAAAAAAATAAAAGAAATTGTGACAACTCCAGCAACTACATTCAGTATTCATAGGATCATTAAGGTTAGGTCCTGTTTCTATTTGCAAAATGTAATGACATTTGATAGATGTCATAATATTATTAGCACAGTGGCAAAGCTGATAAGAGAACTTATAATTAATAGCTTTAAAAAAGTTATTAACAGCTAAATTTAAACTGTCACTAATTCCAACTATCTAGTGGTATTGAAGTGAGGCATGGTCATCTGAAAAGTAGTTTATGCTATTCCAAAGGCAGATATTATACATTTCCAAATATCCTATATTAGGAGAATCTGGGTAGCTCAGTGGTTAAACATCTGACTTGATTTTGGCTCGGGTCAGGATCTTAGGGTTGAGAAATCAAACCCTGCATTGAGCTCCATGCTCAGCAGGGAATCTGCCTAAGATTTTCTTCTGCTGCTCCTCCCCCAAACCCTCCCCCCACTCAAATGCATGTGCGGTCTCTCTCTCTTTCTACAAAACAATAGATGAATAAATTAATAAGTAAAAATAAATAAAAATCCCATTATCAAAGACATTAAGGATGTTGTATCCTAGAAAGGTAAAAACAACAAGCTGTATAGAGTACAAATAAAATATAACCATAAAACAAATATATTAACCATGTCTACTTATTATGACTAGAAAGAATAACTTGGTATTAAATGGATACTTACTTTAAGTGATGTTCAGAACTCTTCAGGAACACAATACATAAATATTATCAACACAGATACAGTGCAAACTCTAAATGTGTACTACTGGTATAGACCAAAGTGACTTTGTGGTAGATTAAAAGTTCTTTGCACCTAATAATAGAGAAAGTAGGGAAATGTAATTTCACTAGGGTTAATACCTGCTTATATTGCCTATTTTCATATTTAATTTCCTTTGCTCCTGAATGGCAACGAGTTTTTCACATTGTACTTAGATTTTCTCCTTGATGGAAAAAATCTCCCCCCCAAAATAGAATGTTATTTAAAAAGAAGAAACCATTCCTAAATTTTGGGTTGTATTTTTGTCTTAATAGGGACTAATCTAGGCCTAATCTTATCTCTTCCACATTTTGCTTTTTCTTTTTATTTTATTGGCTTTATGTTTGAGAGCGCACATATGCATGTACTTGCATTAGTAAGAGGAAGAGGGATTCTAAGTGGCAGAAAAGTATCTTTTATTTTCTACCTCATTGTCCTTTATTTCAGCAGTGAAAACTCTTGTTTCCTATGTATCTCTCAATCTTCTGCTGTAGAATATTTGTAGTAATCATTCTGTGCTCCAAATAATTGACTGTATAGAGACTCAGTCATTGCCCAGTAATGTCACTGCAAAGCGTTTAAAGGCTGTTGATGTTAAATGTGTGTTTTAAAAGCTGTATCACAGTCATCTTGACCTGTACCTTAATTCATTCCATGTTGCCTTCATGATTTGATTTTTTTGTGTGAAATAATGTCTGACAGTTTTTTTAGAGTGCTTGCAAATGATTTACTTCCCGCTCTTTTCTATTCAATGTATATTGCATTCTGAAGTCTACATAACAACATGACTGACACAGTAATTAAACTTCATGATTAACTCATTTTATGCAAGAAAAGATAACCTACATAGTAACATATTTAAACATTTCGTGAAATAGGGGAGGAAAAATCCCAGGCTAGAAAAAGAATTTAAAAGATTATTCTATTGTACCTTTGGGATTTTTATTAGCAAATGGCAAAATACCAACTGAAAACCAAAATCTAATGTCTCAGACCTAAAGATCTACCAGAGTGTTATATACAAACAAGATATTTAATAAATGTTTATTAATAATGATGTCTATGTATTCTTACAAATATATTAAGAGATGTTTTTCATACCACCTAAAAAATTGCTTTTTTTCCAGTATACTGTAGATAAAAAAAATAATTATTTAGTGTTGGTACCCTGAAATTTATCTTCAGAAAGCCTTCCCATACAGAGGCAAATCTTTATTGATTTTGTGATTTAAGCAAAGGCCAATATACTCAATACAATTTCCCACTGGCTTTGTTGAATTGTATAATATATTATGTCTTTTTACATTGTTACTACATATTACTTTTCCTAGAGGAATACATCAGCTCCTAGACTTTCAATTGCTTTCTATTATCTATAAAATATCTCTACAAGATTTTTTTTTTATTCCTTCTAAGAAAAACTACCTAAAGTAAAGTTCAATAATTTTCCTCCAACTTTCTCAAACTTCTTTGTGGCCCACTTCTCTGTCTCTATAGGCTGCCTCCCTATGTTCTCAATCTCAGAAGTTCATAATTTTTAAATCCATCCTATGCTTTTCCTTTAGTGAAACAGCAAATTCCATTCATATAAACACAAGTCTATTAACAGGCGCAAATGCCCTTGAAAGGAGAGAATCATTCAATGTGTTTGAAAGTCCCATACAATAATTTATCATAATCCTCTTATTACTATTTTAAATAGCTTTATTAAAAATCAGGAAATAAAAGTATTTTATTGACTTTTCCCTAAACGAACTCAAGAATATTTTTTAAAAATACACTAGATGCTTATGTCATTTTAGTAATAAGCACATAAATCTAAAAATTATAGGAAAAAAATAGTAGAAGAGAATAATAATGAAACTAGTAGAGACTGATGTATTTTTTAAAATATTAATTGGTAATACTCTTTTCCATGTGGATAGAAAACTTAAAAAATTTGCAAAAGCAGTAAGACAATATTTTTTTGTTGATGTATATTTGACATACATCACTTTTTAAATTTTTGGTGTAAAGCATGACTTAATGTACATATATTGTGAAAAGATCACTGTAGTAAGTTTAGTTAACATCCATCATCTCATATAGATAGCAAGAAAAGAACAAGAAAAAAAATGTGTTTTTTCCAGGGCGCCTGGGTGGCTCAGTGGGTTAAAGCCTCTGCCTTCGGCTCAGGTCATGATCCCAGGGTCCTGGGATCGAGTCCCACATTGGGCTCTCTGCTCAGCGGGGAGCCTGCTTCCCCCTCTCTTTGTCTCAGCCTTCCTCACTACCCACTTGTGATCTGTCTGTCAAATAAATAATTTTTTTTTAAATGTGTTTTTTCCTTGTGGTGGTAATTCTTTGGATTTAGTTTCATAACAACTTTCAAATATACCATATAGTTGTGTTAGTTATAGTTAGCATGTTGTAGAAAATACCCCTACTACTTATTTAATCCATAACTGGAAGTTGTACATTTTGACCAAATCTTCATCCAATTAACTCTTCCCTCCCCCCACTCTCTACCTCTGATAAACACAAATATGATCTCTTTCTATGAGCTTTTGTTTCTGTTTTTCAGATTGCTCATATAAGTGAGATCACTCCATATTTGTCTCTCTCTGACTTATTTCACTAAGAATAATGCCCTCAAAAACCCTCAAAATCTGTGTAGTTGAAATGGCAAGGTTTTTTCTTTTTTTTTTTTTTTTTCCTTTTTAATGCTGGGATAAGAGTCGTGTGTGTGTACACAAGCAATTTTTATTTATCCATTTATCTGTTGATGGACACTTAGATTGTTGCCATGTCTTGGTTATTATAAATAATGCTGTATGAACATTGGGATGCTGGTCTCTCTTTGGCGTAGTATTTTTATTTCCCTTAGATATATTCTCAAAAGTGAAATTTCTAGAACATATGGTAGTTCTATTTTTTATTTTTTTTTGAGGGACCTCCATACATTTTTTCCATACTGACTGTACCCATTTACATTCCCAGAAAATATATTCAGGGTTCCTTTTTCTCCACATCCTTGACAAACTTTGTTATCTCTTGTCTTTTTGATCATAGCCATTCTGACAGGCATGAGGTGATATCTCACAGTTTTGACTTTCATTTTCCTAATGATTAGTGACATTGAGCACCTTTTTATATATCTGTTGGCCATTTGTATATCTTCTTGGAAACATATCTATTCAAGTCCTTTGTCCATGTTTTCACTGAATTATTTGCATTTTTTATTTGTTTGCTAGTAAGTTGTATGCATTCTTTATATGTTTTGGATATTAACCCCTTATGAGATATATGGCTTCTGATTATTTTTTCCCATTCCATAGGTTATTTTTTCATCTTGTTGGTCATTTCTTTTGCTGTGGAGGAGATATTTAGCTCAATATAGTCCCACTTGTTTATTTCTTATTTTGTTGCTTGTTTTTTATATGTCATGTTCATAATATCATTGCCAAAATCAATGTCAAGGAGCTTTTCTCCTCAAAAGGATATTTTAAAGATATGATCATATTCAAGAAAAAAGTCCATAATTTTGAAATTTACAAACTATGTAAAGAGAATACATAAGAGTGTTCATTTTCAAAGTAACTAGTAGCTGATATTCCAGGGAGTACTTGGAACTAAAATTAGTGTTGACACATTGATCTTCAAATAGCTGAATATGATAATAATAATCTAGATGATACTATTTTGAACCAATTATCAGACTTAGAAATCTGGCCCATATTTTTTTCTTCAGTAAAAAGCAAATATATATCTAAATTTTCTTAGTCTCAGTGTTTCAGGCTTGTTATGGACTGAGTATTTATGTCTCTCCGCTTCTCCCCCCCAATTCCTATGTTAAAATCATAACCCTCAATACGGTGGTATTTGTAGTTAAGGCCTTTGGGAAATGATTAGGTCATGAGGGTTGAGCACTCATGAGTGGAATTAATGTCCTTAAAAAAGGAATCCAGAAACCTCTCACTCCTTCTGCTATGTGAGGACAAAGTGAAAAGATGAACCAGAAGTGGGCGTCATACACGAATCTGCCACCACCTTAATCTTGGACTTTCCAGTCTCCAGAACTGTGACAATTACATGTTTGTTATTCAAGGTACTCAGTCTGCAGTATTTTTATTAGAGCAGCTCAAACTGACTAAAAAAAGGCTTAAGCCCCTTGTTTTTCATCTGTGTTGATTCATTTTCATACTTTACCAGTCTTCCATTTAGTAAATATTTACTAAGACCCATTATGTGTTGAAAAGAGAGAATGCACTGATTTCACCATGTTTCACACAGAACGCCAGCTCCACCTCCAACACCACGTCCTCTATCTTTGCTCTTTGTTGCTATTTCTACGGAGATTGCACCATTTTACATTCTCACCAGTAGTGCATTAGCATTCTCTATAATCCTCACCAACCAACACTTGTTTTATCT
>PISX010026650.1:0-23942 GCA_004024625.1 Mellivora capensis | reverse complement strand
AAGAAGACATCCAGATGGCCAACAGACACATGAAAAAGTGCTCCACATCACTCGGCATCAGGGAAATACAAATCAAAACCACAATGAGATATCACCTCACACCAGTCAGAATGGCTAAAATTAACAAGTCAGGAAATGACAGATGCTGGCGAGGATGCGGAGAAAGGGGAACCCTCCTACACTGTTGGTGGGAATGCAAATTGGTGCACCCGCTGTGGAAAACAGCGTGGAGGTTCCTCAAAAAGTTGAAAATAGAACTACTCTATGACCCAGCAATTGCACTACTGGGTATTTACCCTAAAGATACAAACGTAGTGATCCAAAGCGGCACGTGCACCCGAATGTTTATAGCAGCAATGTCTACAATAGCCAAACTATGGAAAGAACCTAGATGTCCATCAACAGATGAATGGATAAAGAAGATATAGTATATATACACAATGGAATACTATGCAACCATCAAAAGAAATGAAATCTTGCCATTTGCGAGGATGTTGATGGAACTAGAGGGTATCATGGTTAGTGAAATAAGTCAATCGGAGAAAGACAACTATCATATGATCTCCCTGATATGAGGAAGTGGAGATGCAACATGGGTGTTTGGGGGTAGGAAAAGAAGAAAAGAAACAAGATGGGATTGGGAGGGAGACAAACCATAAGTGACTCTTAATCTCACAAAACAAACTGAGGGTGTCTGGGGGGAGAGGGGTCAGGAGAGGGGCGTGGGGTAATGGACATTGGGGAGGGTATGTGCTATGGTGAGTGCTGTGAAGTGTGTAAACCTGGCGATTCACAGACCTGTACCCCTGGGGATAAAAATTCATTATATGTTTATTAAAATCTTAAAAAAATTTAAAAAAGGAAACATAACAAAAGAAACATAACAAAAAAAGAAAAAAATATTGCATCTTCTGTGATCTCTCTTCTGGCATGGACAGCTAGCTACAACTTCGCTGACACCATAGTTGGGTTCAGCAAAAACAATTCTATCAGAAGCTGGGTGGAAAATACCTTTCATAAGCCAACTCTCGGTATTCATGTTTTTTCATTACATGGCACAAAAAAGTGAAACCTTCTTAAAGTTGCCTTCAAAATTTCAACAGCTGAAACAGATTTTGCTATTTTGCCAATCTGTATGTGATCATTAATGACAAATGGTTGGGATATATCTCCAAATCTTCTCATATATAATCTTCACATCGTAGATCTCATCATTCCAAATGTAGTTTGTATTCCATGAGTACGTCAAACTTCTATAGAGTATGACCAAGTGTAAAACAAAGCAAAACAAAACCAGTTTCCCAAGTGTAAGAGAAAGTCTGAGGTTAGCAGTTTTGGACCTTTTAGGCAGGCCCAAACACTCAACTTTTGTGCTCGTAAGCCTTTCTGGCATGGGTGTTTACCACAATTTATATCTTCATAAGCTACCAGTATAATTAGTCTGTTAGCTCCCCCCTTGTCATAAAGGTTGGTTGCAGAAAGTTGGGAAGGGGTCACTGAGTGACACCTTCAGAGACAGCTGTTGAGAAAAACAAGCTCCCTGGGGATTGCCAGAAGTAGCTGGAGAGAAGGAAAAATGGTGGAGTGAGGGGAGGAAGTTCATTCAAATTAGTAGAATAATCTCACATCTTTAGCATCAATAGACTAGTAAATTAGTTTAGGTACCTAAAATAATAAAGACAATTTCTAGAAACAGAGAAGTTGCTTAGAACAGAGTTTTCTTTTACATTAACCATTCTGCCCAATGAGTAAATATTTAAAGAATAATCACTACTTTAACATTTCAAAACTTCCCTCCACTTGATCACATGGAGGCTCTGATCTCATCTCAACTATTTTCTCAAAATGGCTCCCTTCACTCTACCTCTACCTCCATAGATGGCATGTTTCTCTTGCTTTACTCTTTCACTATCACACGAAGTCTTGCCTTCTTTTCACTCCCAAATTTATGGAGCTTCTATTCCCTCAGCAGTCAATTCCCAGTTGATTCCCAACAATATGGTCACTGCAGTGACAAATCAGCACTATTGAAGGCCACAGAAAATTTCTCAAGAGTAAAATTCAATGGACTTTTACTCTCAAGTCTCGTGCTTTGGATCGTTTGCTATAACTGACATTCTGGTTCAGATTTTTCTTGGTGTTCTCTTCCCTTGATTGCCAAGAGTTAGAAGCTGGCGGCTTACTCAGTGCCTAACTAGACCCAAAGTTTTTTGGTTTTGGGCTTTTGGGTTTTTGGGTTGGGGAAAAAGAAATGGTCAGTATACTGTTTTAACAGAAGTTGTGTTTACTTATTTCAGGCACTCAGAAGTTCACGGGGTCCTCACTTGCAGCTTTACACATCACTGCTTGACCACAAAGACACGCACATCTATAGCGCTACGTCGTCATGATTCCTCTCTGGCCTCTCCATCTAATTCCACTCTCCTTCCCCACATAATTTGTTAGCCACCTAGTTCTTTTTGTACCTACATATTCATCATCGACATTATTAGCCCTCTAATAACATCAGGTATTCTAAGTAGCAGTCCTAATGTTGAAATTTTCTGCCTCTACTTTGCTGCTGAAATCCAGCTGTAGATTACCAACTGATTTCTAGGCATTTCCAACCAGATGTTCCACCATCAACCTCAAGCTCAACATGTTTAAAAGAAAATTCATGTTCTTTCATGACAGACTGTTTTTATCTTCTGACTTTCATATTTTGATTAGAGGTATTATTATTCTTGCAATTGTTCAAATTGAGCCTCTGCCTTTTTTTGCAACCTCATTGCTTACCCAGTGATGCCTCATTATTTTGAAGCAAAATTGATGCATAAGGAAACCAAGGATTCAGAGACTAGTGTGAAGCCATCCAGCTGGTTAATGACAATGTTCTTGGATAAAACCTAGGTTTCTTAATGGTCAGATTTAGTATTCTCTTCACTGAATCAGACTGCCTTCATACCGAGAGAATTTACTACATTCATACAAAGATTTCCAACCAAAGAAAATTCAGTAAGCAATGTTTTTCTGAATATCAGTATAATTTTGAAATGCTGAAAGAGTTCACTGAACTGACAAAAAAGTGAACATTGAACTAAAAAGTTTTAGATTTACAGAGGAAAGATAGGTTTTATTTAAAAAATTTAGTTCTGAAAATGTTCAATTTGGGTCTGAAGAGACTAGAGTCTGAGACTGTAATGACAATGAAGATAGTGATTCTAGATAACATTTCTGTTTAAAAAAAAAGACTCCATATATATATATATATATATATATATATATATATATATATAATGAGAGAGAGAGAGCAAGAGACAGAGCATGAGCTGGGGGGAGGGGCAGAGGGAGAGCCCCTGCTAAGTATGCTAAGTAGGGAGCCCTGGGGTCTCAGGACCCCAGGATCATGACCAGAGCCAAAGGAAGACACTTAACTGACTGAGCTACCCATTTGCCCCTCTAGATATTTCTTGATGATAGATTTCATTTAAGCTTCATAGCAAGCCTATGAGGTATTGATTATTATTATCTCCATTTTATTGATAGGGAAATTAAGACTTATGGACATTAAGCACCTTGTTCAAGGTCACATAGTTAAAAGGGTGGGAGTCAGAGTTACAACCCAAGTCACTTGGCCTGATTCCAAACTGTTCTCAAATGAGAAAGTATGCCTGGGCCAAAGCTATTCTAGGTAATTCTGACACTGTCACAATTTCTGCAGTGTTGTTCCTCAAATTTTTTAAATTTTCAATTTCATAAACATTTCAATTCCCTTACTTTTTTTTAATGTCAGCACATCTTTTCAATAGACTCTACTCTTCAATTAGAATGCTAATGTTATCTGGTAATTGAAAGAAGCATAAAAGAATGGGGAGCTCCTTCCCAGGTATTCTGCAAGATACAGGGAGGAGCAGACCCTCCAAGGCCAACCATGCTGTGCCCAAGGGGCTGTTGATAATGTCTTGTTTGTTATTCCCAGTAGAGACCACTTCCCTGCAGAGAATATTAGTTCAGGAAATACATTGTGAAAGGATCGCGCATGTAAGGAGGGCAGCTGTGGACCCTCAGATAGTGCTTTTTCCCTCATATTTTGGATACCCAATTCATATCTACCTGTCAACTCAGGTGACTCCTTGTTCTTGAGCAGTGGTACCCACTAGCTCTTTGGCCACGTGTTTTTCTTCTCATTTCTTTCTCATTTTTAGCAGTTCATTTGGTTTCTTCCCTATGGTTCCTGTTCCCATCTCACAACCACTAACCTATTGATAAAGAGAATCTGCCTAAAGCATTTCTAGTCTTCAGTCCTTTAAAGTATTGTAGGATCTGGAATTTTCCCAAACTCTATAAAAATTACCATGATTGTCCTTCATTATAGCCCATTCATATTTTATATAGAAATATATATATACACACATTTATGTATATATATATTATGTATATATAATATACACAATATATGTGTATATATATTTTATATATACATTACTAAATTTTATATATGTATATTTCAATACTTTATTTTAGAAAGAGAGAGAGAGCGCACAAGCAGTGGGAGGAGCAGAGGGAGAGAACCTCAAGGAGACTCCCCACTGAGTGTAGAGCCTGACTCAGTGCTGGATCTCACCAACCCTGAGATCATGACCTGAGCTGAAATCAAGAGCTGGGTGTTTAACCGACTGCCCCAATAAGTAAATATCTGTATATATATCTATATATATATTTTTTAAGAGGCTATGAAAATCAACAAAATATAGAGGACAATCAACTGAAGTAATAAATTCTGTCTTGAGTTCTAGTCTAGGCAGTGATAGTCACTTATCCATTATAGGCCTCTTTCCCTTATTTATTGAAAAAGAAGGGGGGCAGCATCTGGGTGGCTGTCAGTTAAGTGTCTGCTTTCAGCACAGGTCATGATCTCAAGGTCCTAGAATCAAGCCCCTTTATTGGGCTCCTTGCTCAGCAGGCAGTCTGATTCTCCCTATCCCTCTGCCCACCCCCACTCATTCTCTCTCTCTCTCTTTCAAATAAATAAATAAAATATTTTAAAAGAAGGGTTGACTAATTCTCTAGTTCTAATATTATTTATAGTAATAATAATAATACCTAATATTTATGGAGTATTTTACCTTTTCTAAACACTGTGTTAAGTGCATTCTTTTCATTATCATTTTCATTCATCATTTTCATTATCATACCTAATCTTCACAAAAACCATACATGATAGGTATTAATATTTATGTTATTCCATTTTCCAGTTAAGGGAAATGAGACCTAGAGGGATTAAATAACTTGCTTATGGCCCTCATTATTCAGTGGTTTTTCTTGATACTGAGGCTATTCCCAAATATTACAGTTTCTGTCTCCTTCTAAAAACCCATCAGATTTTACTTCCCCAGCACCCCCACCTCCCCTAAAGTAGGGCATGGCCATGTAAATTGCTCTGGTCAGTGAAATGTGAACTTACATGCTATGTGTCATTCTGAGCAGAAGTTTGAAGACTCAGTATGGAATTCGCCATAGTTCTTTTTCTACTAGTGTTTCAGACATTGATGTCAACTCTGTCTGGAGTTGACTAGGGTTCTGGAGTGGGGACAGCACAGAGTAGGGATGCCCATTTTGGCATGTAGCTTGTGTGAGAGATCTTTGTGTGCCTTGGGGTTATTCATCACTGCAGCCTAACCTGGGCCATCCTGATGGATATAAAATGCTGAAAGCATGACTTTTGACACTAGGTCCCACTGATTCCAAAACCCATAAGCTTAACCACTGTTGTGGACTAAATTGTGTCCCCCTGAAATTCATACATTGAAGCCCTAACTCCTAGCTCCCCAGCATATGACTGTATTCAAACATAGGGCCTTTAAAGTAGTTAAAATGAGGCCATTAGAATGCACCCCAATCCAATCTGACAGGTATCTTATAAGAAGAAATTCAAGTACACAAAGAGACACCAAGGATGCTGGCAAAAAGGGAAAAGACCATCTGAGGACACAGCCAGAAGGCAGCCATCTGCAAACCAAAGAGAGAGTCCTCAGGAGAAACCCATTCTGCCAACACCTTGATCTTGGACTTCTAGCCTCTAGAACTGGGAGAAAATTAATTTCTGTTGTTTAAGCCCCCCAGCCTATAGCTTTTGTTATGGTCATCCTAACAAGCTAAGGCAACTACTATACTCCATCCCCTCACAGACAGATATTACTCACTCATTACTGAGCCATCAAGACCCTAAAAACTAAAATATCATAACTACATATGTCAAAAAAAATTTTTTAAGTATCTAGTTGGTTTTTTTGTTTTGTTTTGTTTTGTTTTAGATTTTATTTATTTATTTGACAGAGATCGCAAGTAGGCAGAGAGGCAGGCAGAGAGAGACGGGGGAAGCAGGCTCAGGGACCCTGATGCGGGGCTCAATCCCAGGACCCTGGGATCATGACCTGAGCCAAAGGCAGAGGCTTTAACCCACTGAGCCACCCAGGCAACCCTACAAATTTAATGTCAAATTTAATTCACACTGCCACCTACAGATTTTTCCACACAGTTTTCTTTAAAATAAAAAGTGATTCACTTAGTTGCTCCACAAAGCCCCATTAACTTTATCTGGTAGTAGATAGTGTTCCCAGGTCTGCATATGAGTCCTAAAATCTAAAAATGTATTTTTGCTAATGTCAAAGGGACTGCTTGGGCATCACACATCGCTGAAATTCTAGCAAATGCAAATAGCATCCATGTATATGAAAATTCAGTAATAAGAGACTTTTTTTTTAATGAGAATTACCATAATCCTGAAAGTCTTAATTCTCTGCTACCCTATATTTGGAGTATATATTTTTAAGATAAAACATTTTTAAAGCAATCTACACTATTTTTAGGTCACCAATAACCGAAGAAAACTGAAAAGTGCTCAATAGATTGAACATTTCATACTGTTTTTTTTAAATATATGATAATTCCCCAGATTTTTTAGATCCTTACATGATTGGAACTAGACATTCTTTACATTCTATGCTTTGAGTATAGTGTGAAGCCTTTCACTGCTAAGGTCTAAAAGAAGAGAAAATAATGATAAGACTGGCCCCATGAACTTTCTTGTAGTTACTCCAGTGATTGCATTATGTTATATGGCAAAAAGGATTTTATAGATGTAATTAAGGGTACTCATTGATGTGGGTTGAATTGTATCACTTATAAAGGTGTTGAAATCCTCACCCAGCACCTGTGAATGTGCCCTTATTTGAAATAAGGTCTTTGAAGATGACCAGGTTAAGATGAGGTCACCAGAATGGGCCCTAATGCAGTCAGACTTGTTTTCCTGTGAAAAGGGGGAAATCAGACATTGAAAGCTATGCAGAGAGGATAATGATGTGAAAATACAGAGAAAAGCATTCAGAGGCAAGGAATGCTTGAGCTACCAACAGCTGGGGGGAGGCAGGCAACAGATTCTCCCTCCCCGCCCACTGGAGGATCAACAAGCTGCCAGCTGACACCTTGATTTTGCACTTCTAGCCTCCTGAACTGTGAGCCGGTATGTTCTATGTTCGTGTTACCCCAAACCACTCCTTTCTGGTATTTTGCGGTGTTAGCCTTAGCAAATGAATGACTTTGAATTTTAAAAAAGAGAGATTACCAGGGGGAACATAATCTAATTACCCAAGCTCTTTAAAAGCAGAGTTTTCTTCAGCAAAAGAGCGAATCAGAGAGACTGGAAGCCTAGGGAGGATTTCCATGCATCCTGGCAGGCTCAGAAAGAGGGGTCACATAACTGAGGGAAATCTCTAGTTGCTGAGAGTGGTCAGGCTGACAACAGGCAGTAAAAAAGGGAATTCAGTTCCTCACCTGCAAGAAACAAATTCTGCCCACAACCTGAATGAGCCTGGAAGTGGGTTCTTCCTCAGAGCCTCCAGATTTAAGAGCCAAGTTCAGACAACACTTTGAATTTGGCCTTTGATTCTCTCTCAACATCAGCTGAGCTCATCCAGACTTCTAGCCTATAAACTATGAGATAATAAAAGGGCGTTGTCTTAAGCAGCTGTTTTGGGGTAATTCCATATGTATATGTATGTTCCCATAGAAAGTAAATACACCACAGCTAGCAAGTATTTGGTGCTTTCTTTACCAGTCACTATTCTAAGTCTTTCATTTTGTTTTGTTTTGTGTTTTTAATTAACAATATTGCATGTGATCGGTGCTGTTGTTGTCCTGAGGCAATAAAGATAAATTCAGAATGGAAAATTACATGACATCTGAGAACAAGAGTCAAGCTGCAGACAGACAATAAATAAAATGCTCTATTCAAGAAAAAGCTGAACCAGTGGAACAGAGTGGGAATTTAAGTAAGTATAATAAATATCTTCATAAAGATAAGTGAGGATATTGGGAACACAAGGCAAGAACAAACAATTATGAAGAATATTGAATTAGCGATATAGAATATAAAAAGATACAGAATTGTTAAAAACGTAGTAATGGAGAACAAGCCATGGGTACTGGCCCAAGAGAGGCTTTGGCACCACTTTGTAGACCCCTGGAGGAGTGAATTGCCAAATGTATGGAAGTAACTTGTTAGAAGCTTTTGAAAGACTTTTTTTTTTTTAAAGCCAGGAAAAAATACCTTTAGAAAAATATAATACGAATTTTCTTGCAGTATAATCTCTTAAGAGTAGGAATTCTTAAAATCAGAATGAAGAAGAATTATATCTATTTTATCCTCCCTCCCCCCAAGTATTCCACTGTATTATTGAGGCTAAAGAAGCCTATGAGGTATATGGGAAAAACTCCCAGCGGAACTTTTATTATAGCCATATTCACAAAGGTGGCTGCTTTGTACCTTGATTACTATGTATATTTGTGATTGCCACACTCTGGAAAGACTGAATGGAGCCAGTAAAGTCAGAGAGGCCAATAAAATAATCCATCAGGTTGAAGTCCTGACCCAAGAGCATACATAACCCTGTAGCTTTAAGCTACTCATTTTCTGGTGTCAGGCCTGAGCCAGCTTCCTGCCTCTGGGCCTTTTTCTCCTCTCCACTTGGTTCCTGCCCAAGGACTAGGAGGACTAGTCGTGAAGGTTAGTGGGAGGGAATCCCTCATGCCTCCAGCTGTCCTAACTCCTCCTTGTCTGATTTTCCTCCAGCCGAAGGACAGCCCAACCAGGCTCCAAGACAGAGTAAGCTTAGTGACCTTTCCCAGGCGACAGTGACCTGGGAGCCAGTGAATGGGGAGAGGACATACAACCAAAGTCAAAGCTAGAAGCCTGTTAGAGAGCAAGCCGGCTCATGTGAAGAAGCCTAGGGTACAGAGTCCAAATGCAGGAAATCATGGAATTAACAAGGCCAAATTAAAGTGGTGAATCAAGTAGGAGGTGGTCTGGGGGACTTCCACCGACTGAGTGCACTTATCTGTGGAGTCTTGTCTACGGATTGGTAAGGCATTTAGAGTATAAATGAGAGACTTATTATTTTGCCCCCGAACCACACCTTAGTGGTTTCATACTACTTTTGATAAGCTTCCCTGACACTGGTTCTCAACTTGTTTAGAAATGCAGGGTATCTCCTGCTGTTTGATCTTCCATCACAAGGCTCCATTAATGTCATCTGGAAGCCTAAAACCATTTGCCACCCACTTCAGATACTATGCTTTGCCTGCTCCCACCTGGATATGTGGAGCTCTCTCTTAACTCTGGCTGTCACTAGGCTGCCTTAACCTGTCACATTTGACAGAGATGTGCTGAAGAACAGAAGTGTGTCAGGAACATCCAGGGACAAGAGAGGAAATAATCACATCTTACAGATCACAAAGGCTGTGAATAAAAGGCATGGTCACATTCTGAATTGGACGTTCTTGGAATCTTAAAAGTGGTTATTAATTTCTATTTTGCATAAAGTAGTTATGCAAAAAGTACTGGTAGAAATTTCATCAGAATCCGTGGTTTTGGCTCAATATAAACAGAAATTTATGAAGGATCTGAGAAAATAAAAAATAATATGTAAAATGGAATTTATTCAGCCATCAGAAAGGATGAATACCCACCATTTGTATTGACATGGATGGAATTGGATGGGGTTATGCTAAATGAAGTAAGTCAAGCAGAGAAAGACAATTATCATATGGTTTCACTCCTACGTGGAACATAGGAGTGTAGGGACTGTATAGTAGCATGGAGGACTGTAGGGGAAGGGAGGGAAATCCAAAGGGGGAGAAATCAGAGAGGGAGATGAACCATGAGAGTCTATGGACCCCGGGAAACAAACTGAGGGTTTCAGAGGGAAGGGGATTGCGGGGAGGGGGTAACAGGGTGATGGGTAGTAAGGAGGACATATGCCGTGATGAGCACTGGGTATTATATGTAACTAATGAATCACTGAACACTACATCAGAAACTAATGATGTACTATACAGTGGCTAACTGAACAAAATAAAAAATTAAAAATAAATTTAAAAAATAATAATAAAATGGAATATTATTCAGCCATAAAAAAGAATGAAATCTCGCCATTTGCAACTACATGGATGGAGCTAGAGAGTATAATGCTGTGTGAAATAAGTCAGTCAGAGAAAGAGAAATACCATATGATTTCACCTATATATGGAATTTAAGAAACAAACAAATAAAAAATGAGCAGAGGAAAAAAAGAGAGAACCAAACCAAGAAACAGACTCAACTCTAGAGAACAAATTGGTGGTTACCAGAGGGGAGGCAGGTAGGGGGATGGGCAGAATAAATGTGGGGATTAAGGAGGGCACTTGCTGTGATGAGAACCGGGTGTTGTATGGAAGTGTTGAATCACTATATTGTACACATGAAACTAATATAACAGTGTATGTTAGCTATATTAGAATTTAAGATAAATAAAATAAAAAAGAACTTCTCTGAAAATAGATACTGCTGCAATCCTACACGCTCTGGTCCAAACCATCAAAATCTCTCACTGGAATATTGCAAAAACTCCAAAGTGGTCTCCCTGCCCTCACTGTAGCTCCCCCCTCCAATCTGTGTCCATCGCTCTCACTGGTCAGATCGGGTCCCTGTCTACGGCTCTGGGTGGATCCCCCATCTCATTCGAAATAAAAGCCAAAGTCCTTATTAATACAGTCCTATCAGATATGTTCCCTTATTACCTCTGAGATGGTATTTGTTAGGCAAAACAGTATAGTTTAGTGGTCAAGAATGGACTTCAGAAACCAGACTCCATGGATTCCAATCTACTGCTAGTATTTGCTAGTTACATAAATTTGGGCAAGTTATTTAACCTCCCTGGGCTCCAGTTTTATCGTCATTAATATGGAATTGGTGCAGTTCCATACCAATGCATGGAACTGTGGGGAAGATTCAATGAGATAATACATGTGAAGTATTTGGAACTGGCACATAGTAAGCCATCAATAAAAGATAACTATTGTGACTGACATATCTAGTACACGGTAGGTGCTTAGTTTAAGGGTAGTTGTAATTATCATCAAACTTAAGCTGTAACCATCTGAGAGCCTCAGAGAATGAGTGGGTTTAAGAGGTGGAGAATGCAGTTCTCTCAGACATCAGAACCAAAAAGCCAAGTTTGCATTCCATCAGGGGAATGTGTAGCTAGGCTGACCATCTCTGATTCAAGCACATATGTGCAGCTTAGCTAATAATATCAGACTCCAAACAGCTGATTAAGCATAATATGATTGAAGGAGAAATGACAGCAACAGGACAATGGGTCCAAGCTGTGGTCACAAGGTTGGTCTAAGTTAGAAGGCTTATTTCATCTGTCAGGGGGAGCAGAGTATAATTACCCAGAGAGGAGCACAGAGGCTTTCTGTTTGAGTCTCCTGAGCAGTCTTGTCACAGCTGAATGAGGAGGCAGGCACAGGATATTATTAACTGTCCCATAAGCGAACGCCCATAAAAACAAAGTTGTGCTCAGCAAATTCCATTGCAGACATACCAGCAACAGAAGAGTAATTTTTGGAAGCAAAGGAGCTATTAAACACATGATTCCTAAACAATGAGACAAAGTCAGTACCTCCCCTTCATTCAACTACTTCCCCTCTGATGCCGAGTTTGTGGATTTGGGGGGTTTGGTATAAATAATAAGTATTCCTTTTTTTAACTTATTTGAGAGAGAGAGAGAGAGAGAGTGCGTGTGAGTGCGGGGAGAGGCTGGGGGAGAGAGAGAGAATCCTGAAGCCGACTGCCCGCTAAGCATGGAGACCAAGGTCCATGAGACCCTGAGACCTTGACCTGAGCCAAAATCAAAAGCAGGATGTTTAACCAAATGAGCCACCCAGGCACCCCTATAGTTAGTAGTCTTAAGCTACATAAGTCATTAGATAATCTAAAGGAATTATAGGCCTTTTATTATTCTATAATTGTATCTATAAAATAATAGCTAAATAATGGACAAAGCTAAGGGTTTTCTGTGGTTGTTATTACATTAATATGATATATGATGTAGTTTTTGCTAATCTTTTATCTTCTATTTTTCCAGATTATTTAATCGTGAAGATATTTTATTACTCCAGTCTGAGAGTATTTCTATTACTATTATTGATTATGGATATTTAATATTTAATACTGCCAATTTTTGATAGTTTTGGATTTTATGATCATTTTGTCTTATCTCTACTATGCTTTCTTATTTTTTCTCTTTTTTTAATTTTTAATTTTTTTTTATTTTTTCTCTTTTTATTCCTTTGTTAGATTAAGTTGCTTTTTACTTTACTCATATAACATAGTTTAATAATATATAAATTTTATATATTTAGCAACATATGTATCATATATTAATAATATTAATTATTATTTATAATAATCAATAATAAGCAATCAATAATGCTATCATATACTAATAATAAGTAATGATCATATATTAATAATTAATATATATAATATATTAATTAATAATAAATAACGATATTTTATATATTAAATCCTATATATTTTAAAAGAAAGAAAAAGCAGGGGCGCCTGGGTGGCTCAGTGGTTAAGCCTCTGCCTTCAGCTCAGGTCATGATCTCAGGGTCCTGGGATCGAGCCTCACATCAGGCTCTCTGCTCGGTGGGAAGCCTGCTTCCTCCTCTCTCTCTGCCTGCCTCTCTGCCTACTTGTGATCTCTCTCTGTCCAAAAAATAAATAAAACTTAAAAAAAAAGAAAGAAAGAAAGAAAAAGCAGGCTTTAAGGTTTCCAGAACCTTGGTAAAACTAAGGATTCCTAAGCCTCATCCCAATATAGTCTGACATGGCATGTCTGCGGTCGATCCAATAATTTCCACTTTTTAATAGGCACCCAGAGTTATTCTGATGCAAGTATTTCCTAATCCTACTCTGAATAACACTGAAATGGAATAAGGATCTCATTTCAGCAAACCATTGTCGAGCTCCGCTCGACATACTATGTTCCAAAATCTGCGCATGTGCAGGAGCTTAAACATTAATAAGACAAGACCTCTGCCCTAATAGAAAAATATGAGTAAATCAGCCAGTGCCATACATAAGAGACTCACAGTGGAGGGACATAGAAGGTACCAAAGCTGAGGAAACTTTATGGGCAGAGGCCAAAGAGGCTTCGTGAAGGAGGTGACACATGAGCAGAACAGTGCTGGATTAACACGCACTTTCCAAGGAGAAGGAATTGAAGTGGTCAGACACAAGGCTGCCAGGTTGAAGTAACATCATGACTAGTCACAGAACTGAGAGACAACAGACTGATCACTAGAAGAGCCTTCTGGAAAAAAAAAAAAAAAAGTAATGGTCACATCATGGAGTATGCCATGTTAAGGAGATAAAATTTATCTGTGGGTTACAGAAATCATGAATTGTTTTAAACAGTAAGGTACCAGCATTCAACTTATATATTGAAGATCATTGTGGCTACAGTATGAAGGCTGGATTCAAGGAGTCCTGAAGCTGGAGGAAGAGAGATTCACTTAAAGGCAATCACAGGGGCCTCTGCATGGCTCAGCCGGCTAAGTGTCTGACTCAATGTCAGCTCAGGTCTTGACCTCAGGGTCTTGAGTTTAAGCCCGAACCTGGGCTCCATGGTGGGCATGGAGCCTACTTTAAAAAAAAAAAAAAAAAGAAAAATTAAAAAATAAAGGCTATCACAAAGTCATTTCAAAATAATGATAGTTAAAAAAGAAATGTGTGACAATAATAGAAGAAAATGTGAAAGGGTCTTCTTATGATTTTAGGTGTGCAAATGCTTTTTATGTATGTTATAAAATTCAAGTCAAAAAAGAAAAGAATGATAAATTGGATGACATAAAAAAGAAATTTCTGGCGTATTAAAAAAAGAAAATAAGATCAAAATGTAAGCAATAAACTGGGGAAAATGTTTACAACACATATCGCAAGGGCTAATTTCCTCAATAAATGAACACTTTTTGGGGTGTCTGGGTGGCTCAGTCATTAAGCAGCTGCCTTCAGCTCAGGTCATCATCCCAGGGTCCTGGGATTGAGTCCCTCATCAGCCTCCCTGTTCAGCGGGAAGCCTGCTTCTCCCTCTCCCACTTGCCCTCCTTGTGTTCCCTTTCTCGCTGTGTCTCTCTCTGTCAAATAAATAAATTCAGTCCTTTAAAATAAATAAATAAATAAATAAATAAATAAATAAATAAACAAACACTTTCCATTAATCAATGAGAATAGATCAATGATCCAGTAGAAATATAAACAAAATTGACTATACAGTTCACAACTTACAAATGGCTTTTAAATATTCAAAAAATACTTAATTTCATTCATAATTAGAGCCAATGCAAAATAAAATGTAATAAAATACCATTTTCACTTATCAAATTATATTACCTTTTCAAGATTTTCAACATTTTTTAAGAAAAAAAATCCTCTCCAAACAAATACAAGAAATTACAAGGGCATGAACTAATAAAATGCTTGTTATGCAGATAAATGTAAAACTAAAGGCACCAGATACAGGATGGGGACGAGCATCTATGCAATTGCCCATGCAAAAAATACCTCTAAGCTGTTAGTTGGCAATAAAAGCAATAAGTTTAAAGCCGAGCTGAAAAACAATGTTACCAGTATGATTCCATTCATGTAAAAATGTTTTTAAGTAACTTCACAAAATCCAAACAATTTTACAATGTGATATGGTTACCAAAAAAAATGATCAAAAACAAAGAAAAGTATCTCTTGGGGTTTTAGGTTGCCATAATAGAAACATATGACCCAGCTTAAGGGAGATAAAGCCTCACATAGTAAATATAGAACAACTTTAGATTCATACATAGCTGAAGTTCAGTCTTTCCTATTGAATGATTAGGGTCCAATAATTTAACATCTTTGATCTGTTGTTTTTCCTATCAGGAAAACAAGGTTACAATAATCCATCCTCCAAGTTTTAAAGGATGAAGGAGAGAACATGCAAAGCATCTTAGCATGGTGCCTGGCACAGAATCTGTGCTTAATTAGTGTCAATTCTCTTCCCCCTTTCCATCTTCTCTTTCCCCCCTCCCTTTCCCATAATATCATACCATTGTACCACTTCCCCACAAGAATACTATATTGGCTGGAGAAGTTGGTGGAGGGTACTTAATCATCAAGCGATACTGGGAGAGTTAGCAGAGTTGAAGTTATGGAATTTAAAACCACTTGAGTCAGCCCCAGCAGAGTTTGGAGATAATGGGAAAATGGAAAGATCTGGAGTTCCAAGTAGAGAGAAGGGAAGAGGGCCCATGGATGGTCCCAGAGAAATAGTGCCGAGCAGGGACACTCAGTAGTCTGGATCACCTGCAGGAACTTGTAGAAATTACTCACAACAGCAGCACATTTTCAGAAATGTCTCCTTGAATGGTAGGAGGAAGATAAGAGACACATTGAGGATTCTGAGCTGGGCTGTAGCAGTGATGAGAATATTACCTAACTTTTTTTCTCATTGGCAGTGATGTTCCAAGAAACCAGGAAAACTCAAAGGGAGACAGATAAATACAGGGGAGAGGTGAGCGCGTTTCTAAGTGTTTCCTAGTTGTGGAGAGACAGAAACTGATTTTATAGAAATCTCTTTATAAATGGAACCAAAACTGCTTAGGAACATGAGAAGAGAAGGTTAGCCCCTAGGAACAAAGGTCAGTCCTATGAAAAGACCCCCATAATCTATTATGTATTAGTCAGGGTTCTCCAGAGAAACAAAACCAATAGGATATATATATATAGAGAGAGAGACAAGTAAGAGATTTATAATAGGAATTGGCTCACATAATTATAGAGGTGTCCCTGTACTTGCCATCTACAAGCTAGAGAAAAAGAAAAGCCAATGGTGAATTTTAGACAGAGTCCGAAGACCTGAGAACCAAGGGAGCTGATGGTTTAAGTCTCAGTCTGAGAACCAAGGGAGCTGATGGTTTAAGTCTCAGTCTGAGTCCAAAAGCCCAAGAATAGGATGGGAGCAAGATGATACTTTAAATCTCGGTATAAGTGCAAGACCTGAGATTCAGGAGCAACAATGTCTGAGGGTAAGAGAAGATGTATATCCCAGCACAAACATAGAAGAAATTCTCCCCTCCTCTACCTTTTTGTCCTATTCAGGTCCTCAGTGAGTTGGATGATGACCATCTGCATTCATGAGAGCAATCTACTCAGTCTACCAATCCAAATGCTAATCTCTTCCAGAATACCCTCAAAGACACACCCAGACATAACATTTTACCAACATTCCTAAGCCCAGTCAAACTGACACAAAAAATAACAAGTCATTTGTCAGAAAATTTGGTGAGAGGGAGACATTCTCTGAGGATAAAGAAAAAAATGGATGTCTTGGTTTAAAAGAGGCTGTGGCCAAGTCAAAGCTAGAGGTAGAAACTGGCTATTTCCATTTTCAGTCCTTTCTCTCTAGTTTCTCTCTCATATGGTATTGTGATCCATCTCTGTAGCTTTAAATACTACCCATAGTCAATGACTTCCCCACTCAGACTTCAACGCTATCATTTCCTTCTTCCCCCACCCTACCCAAGCATGGATGCCCTCCTTGCTCTGTTGAGGTTGTGAGGTTTAATATTTCTCCAAAAATGCTCAACTTCACATATAATAGCAGAAATAAAACTTAAAATAAAGTCTGCATGAGCATAGATGCAAATACTTCAACCTAATATTAGCAAACCAAATCAAAAAGAGAATTATACATTGTGATCAAACGAGATTTATTCCAGGCATCCAAGGCTGGTTCAACACTTGAAACTTGACTAATATAATCCATCACATCACAGGCTGAAAAAGAAAAATTATATAAACATATCAATACACACAGGAAAAGCATTTGGCAAAGTTCAATATCCATTTATGAGAAAAACACTCTGTAAACTAGTAATAGAGAGGGACTTTCTTAACTTAATAACTATAACTAACATACTTTATGGTGAGAAACTCAAACCTTCCCACTAAGATCACATAGAAGCCAAGGATGTACTCTAACCACTGTTTTTCAACTTTGTACTGGAAGTCATAGCTACTTCAGTAAGACAAGAAAAGGAAATAAAATGTGTACAGAATAAGAAAGAAGACATAAAACTGTCTTTGTTAGCAGATAACATGATTATCTATACAGAAAAATCTGAAAGAATGGCAAAAGAAAACTCCAGGAATAAATAAGAGGATGTAGCACAGTTGCAGGACACTGGTTAATATACAAAAGTCAATTACTTTTCTGTATACAAAGTAAAAACAAAATACCCCCAGAATGAAATACTTAAGTATAAATCTAACAAAATATGTACAAGATCTATATGATGAAAGCTACAAAATTTGGGGGAACAAAGTCAAAAAAGAACAAAATAAGTGGAGATATAATCCATATTCGTGGATAGGGAGATTCAATATTGTCATGATGTCCTTTCTTCCCAATGATCTATAGATTCAGGGAAATCCCAATCATAGTCCCACCATATTATTTTGTAGATATGGGCAAACTGATTCTAAAAATCATATGGAGAGGGATGCCTGGGTGGCTCAGTGGGTTAAAGACTCTTCCTTCAGCTCAGGTCATGATCTCAGGGTTCTGGGATCGAGCCACATGTCAGGGTCTCTGCTCAACAGAGGGCCTGCTTTTCCTCTCTCTCTGCCTGTTTCTCTGCCTACTTGTGATTCTCTGTCTGTCAAATAAATAAATAAATAATCTTTAAAAAAATAATAAAAATTAAAAAAATAAAAATCATATGGAGAAGCAGAAGACCACAATAGCCAACACAATATTAAAGGAGAACAAAGTTGAAGAATAGAGACTACCAACTTCAAGACTTACTATTAGGCTGAAGCAATTATGACAGTGTGTATTGACAAAAGATAAGACACAGAGAAAAGAATCTAGACACAGACTTTATACCCTTCACAAATATTAAGTCAGAGAGGACCACAAAACTAAATGTAAAATGCAAAACTATAAAACGCCTGGAAGATAACATAGGACAAAACCTAGATAACTTTGGATATTGAGATGATTTCTTGAATATAACACCGAAAGCATGATCCATGAAAAACATAATTAATATGCTGGACAGCACCAAAATCAAAAACTTTTGCTCTGTGAAAAACAATGTTAAGAGAATGAGAAGATAAGCCACAGAGTAGGAGAAAATATTTGCAAAAAATGCATCTCACAAAGGAGTGGTATCTAAGATATTCAAAGAACACTTACAACTCAACTGTAAAAAACAAACAACCAAATTTTTAAAAAAATGGGTCAAAGGTCTTAACAGATATCTTACCACAGAGACATATAGGTGACCTATAAGCATGGGAAGGATGTTCCACATCTTCTGTCACCAAGGTAATACAAATCAAAACAATGAGCTGTCACTGTAACTCAATTAGAATGGCTAAAATCCAGAACATTTATGACAACAAATGTTGGTGGAACAATAGGAACTCTCACTCACACTTCTGGGAATGCAAATGTTACAGCCAATCTGGAAGACAGCTGGGCAATTTGTATTTTTTTTAAGATTTTATTGATTTATTTGAGAGAAAGAGAGAGCATAGCATAAGCAGAGGGAGGACCAGAGGGAGAGGAACAACGGACTCCCTGCTGAGCACAGAGGCCACAGTGGGGCTTGATCCCAGGACCCTGAGATCATGACCTGACCTTAACCAGTGTCCCAGTTTGACAATTTCTTACAAAACTAAACATACTCTTACCATATGATTCAGCAAATGTACATCTCAGTATTTACTATGCCAAAGGAATTAAAAACTTCTGTCCAACAAAACCCTACACACAGATGTTTATAGAAGCATTATTCATAATTGCCAAACCTTGGAATAACCAAAATGTCCTTCAACAGAAGAATGGATAAATAAATGTTGGTATATTCAAACAATGAACCATTACTCTGTTCTAAAAAAGAAATGAGCTACTGAGTCATGGAAAGACATGGAGAAGCATATTACTAAGTAAAAGAAACCTACCTCAAAAGACTACATACTAATGTTCAACTATATGATGTTCTGAAAGAGACAAAACTATGAAGACGAAAAATATCCATGGCTGGCAAGAGTGGAGTTGAGGTTTAGGGAAAGATAAATTGTCAAAGTCCAGAAGATTCTTAGGGCAATGAAAATACTCTGTATGATATTGTAATTATGTGTGTGTCATTATACATTTGCCCAAACCCGTAAATATACAAAAAGAGCAAACCCTAAAGCAAACCATGAGTTTTAAGTGACTATGATGTGTCAGTGTAGGTTCATCCTTGGTTAAAAAAAAAAAAAAAAATTCTGGTAAGGGATGTTAATAATGGGGGAAGCTATGCATGTGTGGGGCAGGAAGTTTATGTGAAATCTCTGTATCTTCCTCTTAATTGTACTGTAAACTTAAAACTTCTCTAAAAAAAAAATGAAGCCTCTATAAAAAAATAAAAGTGAAAGCCATTTAAACCAATTCGATTGTCAAGGACTAATAAGACTGATAATATCTATTATTGGTAAAGGAATGGGAAGATAGCAAGCACTGTCATATACATACCATACACAAAGGTAAGCAAACTCCCTGAAGAACAATTTGGAACTACTTCACAAAACTTAAAAATACTATGCATTTGACTTCACAGTTTCATTTCTTTTTTTTTTTAATTAATTTATTTTTTTAAGATTTATTTTTATTTTTATTTATTTGATAGAGAGAGATCACAAGTAGGCAGAGAAGCAGGCAGGTGGGGGGGAAGCAGGCTCCCCACTGAGCAGAGAGCGATGCGGGGCTCCATTCCAGGACCCTGGGATCATGACCTGAGCTGAAGGCAGAGGCTTTAACCCACTGAGCCACCCAGGCGCCCCTCCACAGTTTCATTTCTAAGAATTTTCTGACAATTGTCTAAACAAATGTCCAAAAATAATTACAGAAATTTTAATTGCAACATCACTTATAATCACATGCACACGTGTATGCTCACACACTTACCAACCTCAATGTCCAATAGAGAAATAGTTAAGTAAATCATGGTATGATGGAATAATGTAAATCCATGAAAAAGAATGAAGTAGATTTACACTTACTAATAGAGAAAGATCTCCAGGAGACACTGTTCAGGAAAACAAAACAAAACAAAGTAAAAATGGATATGCAGTGCAGTATGATTTTATTTGCTTTAAATATATATGTATGTTTATAAATAGAAGTTTTCTGGAAGGATAATATTATGAGCACTACCATAGTATCATTCCATTTATACTAGATATAGAAAATTACAAGAAGGGTGAAAAAGGAACTGTTAATAGTGGTTTCCTCCAGAGAAGCAAGACTGAGTCAAGGAAGAATGAAGTAATCTATTTATTTAAAGATTTTATTTATTTATCTGACAGACAGAGATCACAAGTAGGCAGAGAGGCAGGCAGAGAAAGAGGAAGGGAAGCAGGCTCCCTTCCCAGCAGAGAGCCCAATGCAGGGCTCAATCCCAAGACCCTGGGATCATAACCTGAGCTGAGGGCAGAGGCTTTAACCCCCTGAGCCACCCAGGTGTCCCAGAATGAAGTAATCTTAATTTTTATTCTGTATTATTCTGTATTGTTGAAAGTTTCTTTTAGCATATACAGGCATTTCTTTTATGATTAAAAATATTTTTAAATGTTTTCATGTTCATTAATTATTTTTATTTCTCTGGTCAATTTTCTTCTGGATTGTTTGAGTTTCATTATTATTTTGCATTTATGTTAATCATAGTCATGAAATATATGAATTTGCTTTTACCTTTCTCTGTTTGCCTTTGACTTTTTGTTGATATATATACACACACATAAAAATATAAAGAGGACAGCAGTCAAGATGGCAGAGAAGTAGCAGCTGAGACGACATCAGGTAGCAGGAGATCAGCTAGATAGCTTATCAAACCATTGCGAACACCTACAAATTCAATAAGAGATCGAAGAGAGGAAGAACAGCAATTCTGGAAACAGAAAATCATCCACTTTCTGGAAGGTAGGACTGGCGGAGAAATGAATCGAAAGCGACGGGAGGATAGACCGCTGGGGAGGGGCCGGCTTGCGGCAAGCGGCGGAGCAACGGAGCACTAAATTGGGACTTTTAAAAGTCTGCTCCACGGAGGGACATCGCTCCAGAGGCTAAACCGGGGTGAAGCCCACGCGGGGTCAGCGTGGCCCCAGGTCCCGCAGGGTCACAGAAGGATCGGGGGTGTCTGAGTGTCACAGAGCTTGCAGGTATTGGAATGGGGAAGCCGGCTACAGAGACAGAGCCGAGGAGTGAGCTCTCAGCTCAGGGTTACCTTGAACTGGTCACAGGCTGGGTGAGCTCGGAACGCGGCCAGAGGCGAGGGAGATGGGAGTAGCCGGGACTTTTCTCTGAGGAGTGGAGCCCCGAATCTCAGCTCTTCCGGGCCAGAGACTAGGAGGCCGCCATTTTCATTCCCGTCCTCCAGCTCTACAGAAAGTGCTCAGGGAACAAAAGCTCCCAAAAGCGAAACCGAGTGGATTACTTAGCCCGGCCTCTGGTAAGTAAGGGCGGTGCAGCTCTGCCTCGGGCAAAGACACTTGAGAATCACTACAACAGGCCCCTCCCCCAAGAGATCAAAAGAAATCCAGCCAAGACCAAGTTCACTTAACAAGGAGAGCAGCGGAACTCCAGCAGAGATGAAAGCAAAGCACGGAATTCATGGCTTTCTCCCCATAATTCTTTAGTCTTGCAGTTAATTCAATTTTTTCTTTAAAGGGCATTTTCCTAGGGTTTTTGCCACCCTTTTAGTATTTTATTTGCTCCTTCATATAATCTTATCTGGAAAAAATGACAAGGCAGAAAAACTCACCACAAAAAAAAGAACAATACAGACATTGAGAATATGTCAGATCTAGAGTTCAGAATGACAATTCTCAAGGTTCTAGCCAGGCTTGAAAAAGGCATGGAAGATATTAGAGAAACCCTCTCTGGAGATATAAAAGCCCTTACTGGAGAAATAAAAGAACTAAAATCTAACCAAGTTGAAATAAAAAAAGCTATTAGTGAGGTGCAATCAAAAATGGAGGCTCTTACTGCTAGGATAAATAGGCAGAAGAAAGAATTAGTGATATAGAAGACCAAATGACAGAGAATAAAGAAGCTGTGCAAAAGAGGGACAAACAGCTACTGGACCACGAGGGGAGAATTCGAGAGATAAGTGACACCATAAGACAAAACAACATTAAAATAATTGGGATTCCAGAAGAAGAAGAAAGAGAGAGGGGAGCAGAAGGTATATTGGAGAGAATTATTGGAGAGAATTTCCCTAATATGGCAAAGGGAACAAGCATCAAACTCCAGGAGGTGCAGAGAACCCCCCTCAGAATCAACAAGAATAGATCCACACCTCGTCACCTAATAGTAAAATTTACAAGTCTTAGCGACAAAGAGAAAATACTGAAAGCAGCCCAGGAAAAGAAGTCTGTAACATACAATGGAAAAAATATTAGATTGGCAGCAGACTTATCCACAGAGACCTGGCAGGCCAGAAAGAACTGGCATGATATATTCAGAGCACTGAACGAGAAAAACATGCAGACAAGAATACTATATCCAGCTAGGCTATCATTGAAAATAGAAGGAGAGATAAAAAGCTTCCAGAAAAAACAAAAACTGAAAAAATTTGCAAACACCAAACCAGGTCTACAGGAAATATTGAAAGGGGTCCTCTAAGCAAAGAGAGAGCCTAAAAATAGTAGATCAGAAAGGAACAGAGACAATATATAGTAACAGTCACCCTACAGGCAATACAATGGCACTAAATTCATAGCTCTCAATAGTTACCCTGAATGTTAATGGCCTAAATGCCCCAATCAAAAGACACAGGGTATCAGAATGGATAAAAAAACAAAACCCATCAATATATTGCCTACAAGAAACTCATTTTAGACCCAAAGACACCTCCAAATTTAAAGTGAGGGGGTGGAAAACAATTTACCACGCTAATGGACATCAGAAGAAAGCTGGGGTGGCAATCCTTCTATCAGATCAATTAGATTTTAAGGCAAAGACGATAATAAGAATTGAGGAAGGACACTATATCATACTCAAAGGGTCCGTCCAACAAGAAGATCTAACAATTATAAATATCTATGCCCCTAATGTGGGAGCACCCAACTATATAAACCAATTAATAACAAAATCAAAGAAACACATCAACAGTAATACAATAATAGTAGGGGAATTTAACACTCACCTTACTGAAATAGATCATCAAAGCAAAAGATCAACAAGGAAATAAAGGCCTTAAATGACACACTGGACCAGATGGACATCACAGATATATTCAGAACATTCCATCCCAAAGCAACAGAATACACATTCTTCTCTAGTGCACGTGGAACATTCTCCAGAATAGACCACATCCTGGGTCATAAATCAGGTCTCAACCAGTATCAAAAGATTGGGATCATTCCTTGCATATTTTCAGACCACAATGCTCTGAAGCTAGAACTCAATCACAAGAGGAAATTTGGAAAGAACCCAAATACAGGGAGGCTAAACAGCATCCTTCTAAAGAATGAATGGGTCAACCAG
>PISX010026649.1:0-24405 GCA_004024625.1 Mellivora capensis | reverse complement strand
GACCCACCCAGTGTACCTGAACCTCGGAACATTGCTCTGAGTTCCAAGTCCCATGTATTCTGTCGCACGTAGTGGTCAGGAAGGGCGGAGCAGCGAGGTCTGGAGGCGAACAGAGGAGTCACCCGCACCCAGGTCTAGAGCAGGCCCCCTGACTTCTATTCTGGCCGAAGTGGCCGAACGCTGCCCAAATTCCAGTTGGATTTTTTTTCTTTCTTCGCTTCAGGCATGTAACTCTCGTGTACTCAGCGAATTCCGAGTTCTTCTGTGGATCCATCCGGACTGTCAGAAGAATTCATGCTTGCGTGCACTGAAACATCTCTCTAAACTGTCACCCTTGCTCAGGTCACCCCTGCTCCTTCATCAGGTGTCCCGTGACTTGACTTCCCGTAGCACCACCTTCACTGACTCTCCGCAGGAATCAGCCTGACTCTGTCTCTACGAAAGTGCTTACACCGGGGCGAACTGCGGTGGTTAATGAGATCGGGCGCTCACCTTCGGAGATTTGGCTTACAGTGGCACCTGGGACTCTGGCATAAAAAAGTTAATGATTATTACTGCAGCCCGAACATCAGAGTGGCAGTAACTACTCACAGAAAGTTAGGGTCTCCTGGGACACACTCTTGGTTGTTTATTTGATTATTTAAAGAGAAACTTAGAGAGCTGCTTTAAAGCGTCAGAAAAGTAGAAACTTGAAGAACTTAAAACATGTTTTTTTCTGAAATGGTCATCATGTATTGAAAGAAGCTTTAAGCTGCTTTCTAAAGAGAGATCCTTTACATAGATTGGTATGACTGTGTCCATATTTTAAATCCATTGTATTGATGTACAAGGTACACATAATGGACAATTTAAGTGTAGAGTTGTTGAGTTTTGACACCTGTGTCCTTTCACGCAGCCACCAGCCCTGCTATGATGGTTTACAATATTTCCATATTCTTAGAAACCGCTGTGCTCTCTTGCAGGAAATGCTCTCCTCTCCCCTACCTCAGGCCCTGGTAACCACAGATGTGTTTCCTGTCAGGGTAATTTGCATTTTCTTGCATTTTATATAAATGCAGTCTTACTTCGTATAGTCTTTTGTGTTTGTTTTCTTTCACTGAATCAGATACTTTGAAGTTAATCCACATGTTCCAGGTGTCCCTGGTTTCTCCCTCTGTGTCATGGAGGACTATGTATAATATAGATTCTGCAGAATTATCACAGCCTGTTTACTCATCAGACTGTGGAGACTTGAGTTGTTTTCAGTACTGATTAATGTGAATAAAGCCTCTATGAACCATTGAGGTCATGTTTTTATGTGAATATTTGTTTTCACTTCTGTTAGATACATTCTGAAAAGTGGATGACTGTGTTTTATGGTAGGAATATGTTTAATTATAAGAAACTGTCGGGATGTTCTCCAAAGTCATTGTATCATTCTGTTGTATTGGTAATAGAGTGACTCTCACACTTCCGTAACCTTACTAATGCTGGGTATTAGCAGTCTTCTAAATTCTAGCCAGTCTAGTGCGTGTTGGTGGAAATATCTGATGCATTACATTTTTTTTTACTTTTTCAGTTTATGTGATGTATAACTGACAAATAAAATTGCATATATTTAAAGTGTCCATCATGAAAACTTGACATAAATCTATATTTTGGGAAATGATTATCACAATCAATTACCTGACACATTCTTCACCTCATATTGTTACTTCTTTTTGTTGAGTGTGTTTAAACTAGCTACTATTTAGCAAATTTCAAGCACACAACACAGTATTATTAAATGTGGTCACCACGCTGTACCTTAGACACCCAGAGTTTATTCATCTTATAATGGAAGGCTTTGTGCCCTTGGCTACCATCTCCCCATTTTCCTCTATTCCGCATGTGAGTGAAATCATAAGGTATTTGTCTGGCATGTTTATAGCAGCATTATCTACAGTAGTCAAATTATGAAACAGCTCAAGTGTCCACTGACTGATGAATGGATAAAGAAGAGGTGGCATAATGATGGGATATTATTCAGCCGTAAGAAAAGAATGAAATCTTGCCACGTTTTGCAACAACATGGTTGGAACTATAAAGTATAATACTAAACAAAATCAGTCAGAGAAAGACAAGTGCCATATGACTTCACTCCTCTGTGGGATTTAAGAAACAAAACAAATGAACAGGGGCGCCTGGGTGGCTCAGTGGGTTAAAGCCTCTGCCTTCAGCTCAGGTCATGGTGTCAGTGTTCTGGGATCGCCCATCGGGCTCTCAGCTCAGCAGGAAGCCTGCTTCCCTCCCTCCCCCCCCCCCGCCCCCCGCCTCTCTGCCTACTTGTGATCTCTGTCAAATAAATAAATAAAATATTTTTAAAAAGAAAAAAAACAAATGAACAGAGGGGATAGGGAAAGAGAGGTAAGTGAAGAAACACACTCATAATGTAGAGAAGAGACAGTTCCCAGAGGGGAGATGGGTGGGGGGAGGGGTGAAATATGTTTTGGGGATTCAGAAGCACATTGTTGTGATGAGCACTGGGTGTTGTATGGAAGTGTGGTATCACTATACTGAATACCTGAAACTAATATTACATTGTATGTTAACAAGTAGGAATTTAAATTAAACTTTTTTTAAAAGATTAAAGAAAAAAACTTTAAAAATTTGCTGTGCTGATAGAGACAGAAGCCCTAGATGGCATCTGAAACTCTAGAATAATTATTGTTGGAGAACATTTTCTATTGGTCAATGACTTTAAAAGGATGAAAAGTTTTTTAAGCATTAATTATCTTTTAAATATATAAAGCAAAATATCATGAAAATCCCCAAGGAAACCCTAGCAGGTCAATTTGGCAGCATCTAAAACTTTGTAATTGTGATTAGGTCGTTCAAAACCAACATTCTTTTGTAACAATATTATTAATTAACTTCCTTTGACCCATATTCCCAAGAGCTGTTTTCATCTAAATCTCTAAGGAAAATAAGCCTGTGAAAAAGCATTGTTCATCCACTTATGAAAAAAAAAATTCATAGAAGAGAGGAAACTTTATAGAGAAAAAGAATAGGGTAACTTCTTAGAAAATATACAACTCACCTTTAATCTTGGCAATTCAATGTATTCAAGACTATTTAGTAAAATCTCCGGTGGAAAATTTAGTATTCTAGTAACTGTAAAGGGGGACCACGATACCAAAAACTATACTCAGTTCCCCTCGCTGGGCTGTCGCTTGGCAAGGATGGCGTAAGAAGGATTCTGCATCAGTCATATCTGAGTTAGTTGTATTGGGTTTTATATCCAAAACAGCCCAGTTACTAAATAATTCGAATGATTGAGAATTACCCAAAAACTCAGAACTAGCCTTCTTGTAAGAGGGAAAATACCTGTGAATTGAGAATCAATGATTTTCCAGGATAATTTTTTTTAAAAAGAGTCAGGGACGATCTACTCTCATTATTCCTGCAAGGTTTTCCAGGTTCTTAACACTTTACTACCACATTCTCTACTGCAAAACCAGACTCTAGAATCTTTTTGTGTGGAACTCATCAGGGTTCCTAGATCATTAGGACTACTATGGTGAAAAAAGTGTTTGGTTGGAAAGGTCAGAACGTGAACGTGTATTTGGAATTTACAAAGACAGAATTTTCAGTTCAAGATGAGAGCTTTTCATTCAGCCAATGCTAAAGCAAGGTAGAGATTTCCCACTCACTGAAGTCGTCCAGGCCATGGCTGGATGGATATGTGATGAGGATGGTAATCACAGGGACACATACTGGGGTTAGGTGGTTCAGTGACCTAATCAATTTTATTTTATCTTTAAGAGATATTTCTGGGAGCTAGACATAGAAATGGCAAGAGAACAATTTCAAAGTACAGTATCTAGAGTAGATTCATGCACACACAATAATCACAGTTGGACCCTCTTGCTGTCTCCATGTATGAAACATGCTGGATGAATCTTACATCATCTATACAATTGATAAAATGTAAGTATACTTTTTCACCTATGTTTTATTGACTAATATAGCACTTTTGTTAAATGTATCTTCTCATGTGTAGTCTCTCTGATCTGTCGTATTCTTAGTGGGGTCAGATGCAAATCTGGGGGATTCAGATTAAGGATGCACTAAGAATATTCCTCAAATTAAACTTTCCATAATTTGTTGTTTTTTGTTCAAGAAACAGATCACTCTAATTTTTCATCTCCTTTGAGTTTATCTCAATCCTTTCTGAACGAAGCCATATTTTTTAGCAAGATTCTGTTAGATATTGCCACACATATGATTTAATTTAAACTTCACAGTAGCTCATCTTGAATGTTATATTCATCTAACACTTGAATCTGGAAATGTGAATTATCATTTTGAACAGTCTCATGGAAATAATAATACAACACACACACAAAACAGACTCTTAGTGCCTCAGACAGAGAGTTCACATGAGATTTCACTTGCTATTATGTTGGTATCAGTATACATGATTAGCCACTTCTGTGCAATGATTTTTAGAAACATTTGAGAGCTTGTATGAGTTTGAGCACATACACACATCCATAATATCATCACCACAATTAAGGAGACAGACACATGTCAGACCTCCCAGAGTTTCCTTCACACAATCACTTGTAAGGGTCGTATACTGTCTGATTCCATGGATGGCCCCGTGAGATAGTCAGCCAGTTGTTTGGTATTGGTTAACTTAGATGATCAACATTTCTTTCCTGTACAGATAATGACTGAGTAAATATTCTTGCACATAAATCACATAAAACTCATCAAATCATGCCTATTAAATATGGGCTGTCTTTTGTTGTTGTTTTATGATTTTATTTTTAAGTAATCTCTACGTGGCACATGGGGCTTGAACTCATGACCCCGAGATCAGCAGTCCCATGCTCCCCCAAATGAGCCAACCAGGGACCCCATGTGCAGTTCTTTGTGTATCAATTGTACCTCGAAAAAGCTGATGTTAAAAAATGAGTGTGCAGCATTCTAGTAATTGACATGGAAGGGTGATGATTATTATTTTAAAAAAAAGGAAAAGAAAAAGAAGAAAAACCCATTACAAAATAGTATGTCAGCCTCATTTATTTTAGATACATATCTAAGTAATTTAATTTTGAAATGGCATGGAAATACATTCACCAAAATATAACAGGTTTGCTTACAGATTGGAATTTTCTTTTTTGCATTTGCATATTCAAATTCTTTGCACTGAAAAGTGTGAGTTTTTTGTGGGTTTTTTTTTTAATGGGAAACACTTAAAAAACGAAATAGGAAGGCAAAATTTTTATCTTAGTAAAGGAGTAGGAGGGGAAGTGGGCAAAAGGAAAAAGAGGGAAATAACCTCTAACTTATTTGTTAAGGAGGTGCTCAGTAAAATCTAGACAAAGAGATCATGGACATTAGAGCATGGGTGCTTTTACCTAAAATGAGGATACCGGTGCCAGAGAACATTTCTCAGATACTGGGATAAAGAACAACTAGATGATCTTGATGTAGTTTTATTATTTCAACTAATCAAGTAAATAAAGTGAGCTCCATTGTGTCTATTTTACCTCCTGTGTATAATCTGTACCTCTTTGATTTTATCACATTGTCTAGTGTCTCCTTAAATAATCAGCCAGAAATAAATCAGACAGACAAAGACAAATATCATACAATTTTACTTACGTGTGGAATCTAAAAAACAAAACAAATGAACAAAATAACAGGCTTGTAAATACAGACAACAAGCTGGTGGTTGTCAGAGGGGAGGAGGTGGGAAAATGGGATTAAGAGGGCTAAACTTGGGGCACCTAAGTGGCTCAGTGGTTTAAAGCCTCTGCCTTCGGCTCCGGTCATGATCCCAGGGTCCTGGGATCGAGCCCCACATCGGGCTCTCTGCTCAGCGGGGGGCCTGCTTCCCTCTCTCTCTGCCTGCCTCTCTGCCTACTTGTGATCTCTGTCTGTCAAATAAATAAATAAAATCTTTTAAAAAAAAGAGAGAGAGCTAAACTTCTAGTCATAAAATATATAGGTCACAGAGATGAAAAGTATAGTATATGGAATATAATCAATAATATTGCAATAATGTATGGTGTCCCATGGTAGCTATACATATCGTAATGAAACCAAGTAATGCATAGAATTATTGGATGAATATGTTGTACACCTGAAACATTATATGTTCATTATACTACAATAAAAAAATGATCAGGGCGCCTGGGTGGCTCAGTGGGTTAAAGCCTCTGCCTTCGGCTCAGGTCATGATCCCAGGGTCCTGAGATCAAGCCCCGCATCGGGCTCTCTGCTCAGCAGGGAACCTGCTTCCTCCTCTCTCTCTGCCTGCCTCTCTGCCTACTTGTGATCTCTGTCTGTCTAATAAATAAATAAAATCCTTAAAAAAAGAATAATAATCAGCCAGATATGTGATGTGTAGCTTACATACTTCACAGAATTTGGAGAAGGTAGGTTGTGGACCCAGGGTATAACCTAAATATAAGATACTCACTATGCCCTTTTGATGTGTCATCTAAAGTGACTAGCAGGAGCCATGAACCATTGTTCCTTTCAGACACTTCCAGTCTATTTCCATAGATCTATATATGCGAGGAAAAGACTTTCAAAGCTGAGACTCTGGAGATCACCAAATATGGGGAAAAAAGAAATCAACCTTCATCTCCTGTGGTGGGTCACCAATGTCAACTGCTCAAGTGAAAAAAAATTTGTTATAGAAAAGGCTAGAAAGTATTTAAAAGAATTTCCCTCTCAATGACTGTAAACTTCAAAAAAAATAGCTCTTGTTCAAGTGTGAGTCGGTACTTTATAGTACATTTTTAACCAGGAAAATGAAGCTGGATGCACTGAAGAGAAGAGAAATTTCATTTAATGAGAATGAATAGAATTTTGTCAGGGGAAGGAAACTTAGAGGATTTTTTAAACCATCCTTCTCCCTTCGTTTTATGGAAAAAGTTGTGTCTAAATGGTATTTTCATTTTCCCAAGGATGCCCAGTAATGACCTTCCAATTGAGGGCTAAGCCCTTGACCCATCTCCCAATGGAAGACACACTCCACAACACATTTTCTACAGATATTTACAAACTTACCTCCTAGGCTGATTTTCCTTTTCTTGTTTTTTAAGGGAGACCATTCCTACCGTGTGTAGCCACAGCCATGGGAAATCGGAGCACAGTGACTGAATTCACCCTGACCGCCTTCCCTGCTCTCCTAGAGCTTCGAATCTTCCTCTTTGTGGTTCTTTTGCCGACTTACACATTAACGGTCACAGGAAACCTTATTATCATCTTCCTAACATGGACCAATAATCATCTGCAAACCCCAATGTACATTTTCCTCAGTAATTTGTCCTGCTTAGATATTTTATACACCACGGTTGTCACTCCAAAGTTGCTAGCCTGCCTCCTAGAAGAGAAGAAGACCATACCTTTTGCTGGCTGTATCGCTCAAACATATTTCTACTTCTTTCTGGGGACAGTGGAGTTTATCCTCCTGGCGGTGATGTCCTTTGACCGCTATGTGGCCATCTGTAACCCCCTGCGCTATACCATCATCATGAACAACAGGGTCTGTCTCCTGCTGGTCCTGGGCTGCTGGGTGGGAGCCTTCCTGTCCGTGCTGGTACCAACCATTGTGGTGACAAGGCTTCCTTACTGTAAAAAAGAAATTAATCATTTTTTCTGTGACATTGCCCCTCTCCTGCAGGTGGCCTGTGTAGATACGCACCTCATTGAGCAGATCAACTTTCTCCTATCTGCCCTTGTCATCCTGAGCTCTCTGACATTCACGACTGGGTCCTACACCTACATCATCTCTACCATCCTGCGCATCCCCTCAGCCCAAGGCCGTCGAAAAGCTTTTTCTACCTGTGCTTCTCACATCACGGTTGTGTCCATTGCCTATGGGAGCAACATCTTTGTGTACGTGAGACCCAATCAGAACTATTCCCTGTATTTTGACAAGGTAGCTGCTGTTCTCATTACAGTGGTGACCCCTCTTCTGAATCCTTTTATTTATAGCTTGAGAAATGAAAAGGTGAAAGAAGTGTTGAGAGAGACAATGAACACACTCATGTCCTTGATACTTAGGAAAACTTGACATTAGTGTTCATTATATCACACAACACTTTTTATCTTCAGCACATTCATTCTGCATCAATATAGTGCCAGGTGGACATTTCAGAAACCTGAGACTGTATCAACAGGATGACCAATGGCCACACCAAACTCAAGGAAATTCTGCTTATATCTAGGGGGAAAAAAAATCTAATCCACCAACCCTTGTATATTGATGACTTTAAATCACGAAACTCACCTAAATAATATCCAGAGATTTCCAAATCCAGTCTTGGCTCCATCGGTTTATTTTCCAGGTGACTTTGACCATGTCACAACTCATCTGAGCCTTGATGTCTCCATCTCTAAATGAAATAATAGGTAACAATGTATCATGACTCGTAGAAAGACATGTAAAGTTAGAGCATTTTAATTTCTTGGGTTAGGCACTCTTGAAAATTTCAAGAGATTCAGTTTTCACCTTTTTTTCCATTTACCTAGATCGAGTAAATATGATGTGAGAAGTGAGGGGAAAAGAAGTAAGTGAGACTCAGGATGCCATCAAACTTCTGGCTATAAACCTGAGTGAGTGCTCTCTTCGGCAGCACATACACTAAAATTAAAACAATGCAAAGAAGATCACCTTTTCTGCACAAGGAAAATATGAAAATCTGTGAAGCATTCCATATCATTTGGTGGCAGATGATAACTAGACTTATCATGGGGACCGTTTCATAATGTCTAAAAATATGGAATCACTACGATGTATACCTGAAAATAATTTGTATGTCATTTACACTTCAATTTAAAAAAGGAGGTGTGCCTGGGTGGCTCAGTGGGTTAAGCCTCTGCCTTCAGCTCAGGTCATGATCTCAGGGTCCTGGGATCAAGCCCCACATTGGGCTCTCTGCTCAGTGAGGAGCCTGCTTCCTCCTCTCTCTCTGCCTGCCTCTCTGGCTACTTGTGATCTTTCTCTCTCTCTCTCTCTCTCTCTCTCTCTCTCTGTCAAATAAATAAATAAAATCTTTAAAAGAAAAAAAAGTACTAAACAAAAGAACGAAAGAAAGAAAAAAAGAAAGAAAGAAAACCTGAGTGAAAAATGGAGATATTTGCTAAGAAAAGGAACATAAGAAGGGCAAGTCATGAGTGACTTTGGTAAAATGTTTTATAGAATTTTGGGGGTGAAAGCCAAAATGAAGTAAGGAGAATAGCCTGCATATATAACGAAATAGAATATAAATATAGTCAACACTTTCAAGAAGGTTAGCTGAGACAATAAACAATATGGTAATATAAAAGTAACATGGGTTAGAAAATATTATTTTCTGACAGGAGATGTGTTTGCTTTTTTAAATATTGATTAGAAAAGTATAGTCGTGGCCTTAGGCTGAGGCAATCAGTGAATGACTGATATGATGGGTTACCAGAAACTGTCAAAGTTAAGGACATCAAGAACATGAGGAAAAGCATAGTTACTGGCAAAAGTTTGTGTTGCATGCTGACAAATAGGAATGGATGGATGAAGAATGGAACCTATAGCAACCAGGTGAGAATTGTCACAGTCCTTTTTGATGGATGGCCCAAAGTGAACACTAAGAAGAGGCTAAGCACCTAACTTCAGGTAGAAAAATGGCCAAAGAAAAAGTATAATTTTTAATAATATGTGCAGAATACAGCAAATGAACCAGGTCCATCAGTGAGTAATATAATGTGTAATTATATTTCCAAGGAAATTACTCATTCTTCCATTTTCCAAGTATTGTTTGGTGCCTATAATGTACCAATAAGCATAAGAGACAAAACTTCGGCCCCGACTGGATATAAATTACAATAGGGGGAGACATAAGTAAGAAACTGACCCAGAAAAATTATAGAAAATTTACATGGTGACAAAAATTATGAGAAAAATAAGGCAGGGAAGGGGAATAAAAGGTTTGGGGATAGAGTTTTGATTTTAAACAAGGAGGTTAAGAAAGCCTTTTCTGAGAAGATGACCTTTGAACAGATGGAAAGGATTCCGAGAGTATGAGCCATGTGGGTATCTGGAAAAACAGGATGACATTAAATCAGAGCAAAGACCTTAAGACATGGTAAGAGAGAGAGAGAGGCAACCCCTTGTGCTCTAGCAAGTGGCCACTGAGCGTGGAGACCATCTGAGAACCTCTGCGGCCAAGGACCAGTGTGAGCACCATGATGGGAACTCCATTCATCAGCCCATTGCACTGGAACTAAAAACCAAAAGCAGCAGAAAGGCTATACTAATCCCATATTGCTAAGAAACTGGTAACTTAAAACAATAAATATTAACGACATGTAAGAAAATTTATTCTTCAGGAGCACCTGGGTGGCTCAGCCGGTTAAGCATCTGCCTTCGGATCAGGTCATGATCCTGGAGTCTTGCGATCGAGCCCCACATTGGGCTCCCTGCTCAGCAGGGACTCTGCTTTTCCCTCTGCCTGCTGCTCACCCTGCTCATGCCGTCTCTCTCTCTCTCTCTCTCATAAATAAAATCTTTTTTAAAAAAGAAGAAAATTTATTCTTCAGCACAACCATACATGATTTACCCATAGCGTTGTTCTGATTTCTTTTGATGGATTCCCTTCATTACAAGTTTGAAGTTAAAGATTTTTTTTTTAAGATTTTATTTATTTATTTGAGAGAGAGAGCCTGAGTAGAGGGAAGGGGGGGTTAAAAATTTCAAGCACATTCTGTGCTGGACGCAGAGCCCAATGCAGGGCTCCATCTCAGGACCCTGAGATCATGACCTGAACCAAAAACCAGGAGTCCAGCACTTAACTGACTGAGCCACCTAGGCACCCCAAGACTTTTTTTTTTTTTTTTTTTAAGAAACATCTTCAATAAGGACCAAATGACTTTGTTGTTTAGGATACTGATTCTCAAATTCTGGTTCCCAAGCCAGCAGCATAACCTCATCAGGAAATATGATAGAAGTGAAAATCCTCAGGCACCACCCCAGACCCACTGTATCTGAAACACTGGAGGTAAGCCCAGTGTTCTAACAAGCTTTCCAGGTGATACTGAAGTCAGCCAACATTTTCGAACCATGGGCTAAGGGAGAGTCAGGCAGGAGACCAGTTACCCAGACTCTTATTATCATTGCTATTGCTCAGGAAGAGGCTAGATTAAATATTGCCAGGAAGGGCGCCTGGGTGGCTCAGTGGGTTGAGCCTCTGCCTTCAGCTCGGGTCATGATCTCAGGGTCCTCGGATCGAGTCTCGCATCGGGCTCTCTGATCAGCAGGGAGCCTGCTTCCTCCTCTCTCTCTCTCTCTCTCTGCCCGTGTCTCTGCCTACTTGTGATCTCTCTCTGTCAAATAAATAAATAAAATCTTTAAAAAAATATATTGCCAGGAAACTTGCCTTAAAATTTACTTGGTATCTAGATTTTTTAAAAATCATATAACATGGTAAATTTTCTTTACAAATTTTTATTTAAATTCTAACTAGTTAACATATAGTATAATATTGGTTTCAGGAGTAGAATTTAGTGATTCAACACAGTATTACTAATATGATAATTATCATTATTCTCATGATAGGTACTTAATCATATCTATTAGTTTATTGGGATTGAATTAATTACAAAAATTAAGTTTGTTCTTGTTATGGAGAAGTATTTTCCTGGAGTACTAGAGATAGCTATGTAAGTACTTTGCCTTTTTTTTTTTTTTAAGTACTTTGTTTTTGAGTCCTGGGCACCTGGCAATGAAATAAGAAAGACTCTCTTTCTCTCTCTCTCTCTCTCTTTTTTTAAGATTTTATTTATTTTTCCGAGACAGAGCAGGGAGCACAAGTGGGGAGAGGGGCAGTGGCAGAGGGAGAAGCAGTCTCCCTGCTGAGTAGCAAGCCATATGCAGGACTTGATCCCAGGACCCCAGGATCATGACCTGAGCCAAAGGCACACACTTAACTGACTGAGCCACCCAGGCGCCCCAGGGAGGACGTTCAAAACAGACTTTCCACCAGCTGTATTAAAGGACAGATTTACTGCTCCTTTTCTCATTTAAATTGTCTGTGATCTCAATATCTCTTGTTTTCTCTGCCTCTAAAAGAGAAAAGAAAAGCTTTAGTTTGCTCATAGGATTCATTACCGTTGTGTACATGATGATCATTTTTCCTCAGAGCTCATTCCTCAGGGGCGCCTGGGTGGCTCAGTGGGTTAAGCCTCTGCCTTCAGCTCAGGTCATGATCTCAGGGTTCTGGGATCGAGCCATACTTCAGGCTCTCTGCTCATTGGGGACCCTGCTTCCCCCTCTCTCTGCCTGCTGCTCTGCCTACTTGTGATCTCTCTCCCTCTGTCAAATAAAAAAATAAAATCTTTAAAAAAAAAAAGAACTCATTCCTCAGTCAGGTGTTCATTCACACAAGATCTGTTGAAGACACATTCTGAATCAGTATAGAGCCCTGTGTCTGGATGTAGGTCTTCATCCTGACATCTGGTACCAGTATGATTTGGGGCCAATCCCTTCATCTCTCTGAACCTCAGTTTCCATTATCTATAAAATGAATTTCATAATAGTTTTCATGCTGTAGTATTATTGTAAATAAACTTGAAAACAGGGACACCTGGGTGGCTCAGTTGGTTAAGCGGCTGCCTTCGGCTCAGGTCATGATCCCAGCGTCCTGGGATCGAGTCCCACATCGGGCTCCTTGCTCGGCAGGGAGCCTGCTTCTCCCTCTGCCTCTGCCTGCCACTCTGCCTGTGCTCGCTCTCTCTCTCTCCCTCTCTCTCTGACAAATAAATAAATTTAAAAAAAAATAAAATAAAATAAAATAAACTTGAAAACACTTATATCACTGAATCAATATTAGCTATCCTCTTTAGGACCCTGTATAAAATTCTATGTGAGGTGATAAAGAGAAAAAGAAACAGAACACGAGTTCTACTCCTAAGTAATTCATATTTTAATTTGAGAGAAAATTATATAAAGGAAAATATGATGAATGATACAGCCTGAAAATAAAAGAATTAATACTTCCGATTTGGGACAGAGTGGAGATTTTTAACCTTTTGACTTAAACAACTACAAAATGCAAAAGTGTGTAGAGCAATGATTTTCGGGCATTGAAGAACAAACAGTAGAGGACTGTGATCACTGCAAGATGGGAAACAAAGTGGGCCCTATAACTGCCCCAGTATGCAACCTGGGTACAGTTTCTAGGCTGCAGTGTGGGGCCAGAACTCTCAGCCAGAGGCTGGCAGGGTTCCTGAATTGAGCAGACAGAGATCAGAGTTTGGGGAGGTGGATGACTTGTGTTTGTAGAGAAGACAAACAGAAATGAGGGACAGACACAGAAAGACAACTCTGGAGACAGGCAGAAGGATGCCTTGGAGATTTTGGTTGAATATAAGTTTAAGCATCCATCCAAAAACAAACACTTACCTGAAGGTGTGAAAGGATCCTTAGAAATAAATAGGCCAAATAAATTTTTGTGACCACCTAGGAATGGACACAGTTGTGTCCCCAGCAGCCAGAGTGAAAATCGAAATCACGTGGGACATAAGATAAAGTAATGGGGACAAATTAACCCAAAAGCAAAAGCTTTTTCTTGAAAAAGTTTTAAAACAAGATTTGAAAGAATTAACCTGGACCACATGTGCCTAGGAGAACAATGTTAAAAGAATTCAACCTTAAAAGAATTCAGCCAATTCCATGACTTGACAAAGTAAAATATACAGCACCCAAAGAAAAATGTGTAGGCAAAGAAGTAGGATATTGTGATGTATAACTAGAAGGAGACTCATCAACAGAAACAGACCCAGAAATGACAGGAATTACCAAGCAAATATTTAAGCAGCAACTGTAAATACATTCCATGTGCCTGAGAATGTAAAATGTAAAATAATTTAATGAAGAAATCATTAAATGATTAAAATTAAAAATGATTAAAAACATTTATCATCTCGGGGCGCCTGGGTGGCTCAGTGGGTTAAAGCCTCTGCCTTCAACTCCTGTCATGATCCCAGGGTCCTGGGATTGAGCCCCGCATCGGGCTCTCTGCTCGGCAGGGAGCCTGCTTCCCTTCCTCTCTCTCTGCCTGCCTCTCTGCCTACTTGTGATCTCTGTCAAATAAATAAATACAATCTTTTAAAAAAAAAATAAATTAAAAAAAAATAAAAACATTTATCATCTCAAATGGTGGTCACCATCATAACCATCTCCTCTCTCCTGCACTTTCCAAAATCTTTGTATCATTTTGTCTTATTAACAACCATTATTCTTAGACAGAGTTGGCCATGATGATACCATGTTCTCAAGGTATTCAACAAAGAGCTTTGTAGGAAAGATTGTTTTTTTCTGAAATGGAATATGCATGGCCTATAGACAAAATGTCCATAAGAAGATTTCCACTAGTTCTTGTAGCCTTTCTCTTGCATGCAGGATTACAGGTAAGAGTTGGGACCCAATTTCCTCTTGACCTCACCAGTCTGTGAGCACAAAGCAAGTCATAATAAAATTCAGAACATCACCGGCGCTTGCCCTTCTCACCCAGACACGTGCCACAGGCTCTCATTCTCCTATGCGATGACTACCATGTGTTGCTTGGAATCCCCACGGGATATTTCATGTGTAGTTATGAACTGTCACTTAATATTATCAGGCCCTGGATGCCTTTGGTGATTTATACCATCTTTGAAGTGGCTTGAAAGCACAACTTTCTCATGGTCATTATAGACTACTTACTCCCTCTGTAAAAAAAAGTGGATCTAAGGGACAAAGAAACTTTCAATGTCTTTCAGTGATCCTAAAGTAGCAGACCACGGAGGTGTTAGATACACTGCTCTGTGCTCTGATGTAATCTGCTATAGTTCAGGACACTAAGCCATATCCCCAACGGAAGTGAGGAGAATCCCCATTATCCTACTTTACCACCTGGGCGCAGAGGTAAGATGGCATGTGTCCTCCCTATACCTCAAAGAGCCCTTCACTTTCTTCCTACAGCCCCTCTGTTTATAAGGTTTAAAAATGAATCCACACGGCTTGGGTAGATAATCACTACCTGAACAGATGCCATGCCCCCTTCCCCACCCTGGTGCTACCCTTTTGTGCCCACCATCTCCAACCAAAACCCTCATATAAATTGACTCAGAATTTCTTTACCCACCAATGTGTCACAAATTCTTAGCCTCCATCTGGGACTTCTGAGGCACGTAAGTCAGACAGAATTCAAACACAGTGTATTTGAATATCTGAGATGACTTTGGATTTTTTTGGTTTTGTTTTTGGTTTTTTTTTTCAGTGTTCCAGCATTCATTGTTTATGCACCACACCCGCTCCATGCAATATGTGCCCTCCATAATACCCACCACCAGGCTCACACAACCCCCCACCCCCCTCCACTCCAAAACCCCATTTGTTTCTCAGAGTCCACAGTCTCTCATGGTTTGTCTCCCACTCTGATTTCCCCCACCTCACTTCTCATCTCCATCTCCTAATGTCCTCCTTGTTATTCCTTATGCTCCATGAGTAAGTGAAACCATATGATAATTGACTCCCTGTGCTTGACTTATTTCATTCAGCATAATCTCTTCTAGTCCCGTCCATGTTGATACAAAAGTTGGGTATTCATATAAAAGATGGAGGCATAATATTCCATTGTATATATGGACCTTATCTTCTTTATCCATTCGTTCATTGAAGGGTATCTTGGTTCTTTCCACAGTCTGGCGACTATGGCCATTGCTGCTATGAACACTGGGGTACTGATGGTCCTTCTTTTCACTACATCTGTATCTTTCAGGTAAATACCCAGTAGTGCAATTGCAGGGTCATAAGGTAACTCTGTTTTTAATTTATTAAGGAATCTCCACACCATTTTCCAAAGTGGCTGCACCAGCCTGCATTCCCACCAACAGTGTAAGAGGGTTCTCCTTTCTCCACATCCTCTCCAACACTTGTTTACTGTCTTGTTAATTTTGGCCATTCTAACTGGTGTAAGGTGGTATCTCTATTTGGTCTTGATTTGAATCTCCCTGATGGCTAGTGATGATGAACATTTTTTCATGTGTCTGTTAACCATTTGTATGTCTTCTTTGGAGAAGTGTCTGTTCATGTTTTCTGCCCATTTTTTGACATGATTATCTGTTTTGTGTGTGTTGACTTTGTAAGAATGCTCACATCCCTTCCAATTCATGCAACAGTCCTCTGACCAAACTGAAGAAACAACTAGAACAGTGTTGTGTGTGTGTGTGTGGTATTACCCTACATGAAACAGAGACAGAGAAGAGCAAGATACTAACATTCCTGGAGATGGAGTGCTCAACAATGCCTTCAAAGTTTGAAAGTGAGTAACATATATTTTAAAAACTCTCTAGATACTGTTACATTTATAAACTTAACCCCCAGTTTTTAATACAATCAAACAGAAAAAGAAAGATTCAATAATAATCTTAGTGGCAACCAATAATCCATGAAAATCCATTCTCATAACTATTTAGAATTTAAATAAAGCAAAAAAAAAAAAAAAAAAAGGAAAAGGAAATCCATCCTTTTAATTAAGTAATTTACCAGGTATAGCCCTAAATGATAAAATTTTATGCTCTGCCTTTTATTTGTTTTTTTTTTATTAACATATAATATAAGCCCCAGGGGTATAGGTCTGTGAATCGCCAGGCTTACACAGCATTCACCATAGCACATACCCTCCCCAATGTCCATAACCCAACCACCCTCTCCCTACGCGCCTCCCCCGGCAACCCTCAGTTTATTTTGTGATGCTCTGCCTTTTAAGTACCTAATCACATTTTCATTTGTCTTTATAGTTAAATACCATAAGGAAGTTCTTGATCTTGGGGTTAAATCTGAAAATTAAGTTTCATTAGTAACACACTCCAACCACAAGGGGGAGTGCAAGTCACACACGGCACCTGTCACACACAGACACAGACACAGGACACACAAACACGAAACCCCCAGGCAATTTACCTCCTCCTGTGAGAGGAGGAGTAATTAACACGTTCACTGAATTGCACTATTCCAGGTGATACCCTGGAATCACTGCTCACATTGTATTCTATGACATATTTCCAAATTCAGTATCTATTACAGCCTGAGTGTTTTGGTGCTTTAGATGTGATCAGTGAATCAGTTAAAATGTTTAAGAATCCTGGGAATCCTTTTTCACGTATACATGGCTGAAGTATATATGTGCACGTATATATGGTGCAGTAAGACAGACCTGGGGTCTCCTACTGCTGAAGACAGGCTACCCTTCCCCATTGTAATTCCCACCTTAAACTATTATTGGTATAGAGCAGAAGGGCATGATCTCTTCCTTAACTGAAGGCTTGTGGCTCTAGGTCTTATGGACTTCTTTTTTCCCTTGGTATGCTTTCCCTTGGATCCTTCCCATGCTTCTTCTTTTCTTTCTTTAATCTTTCAGTGTTTGGGAATATTTATTTTTTATAAACAAAGTATTTCTCTCTGAAAACTCATATCCAAAAAGTAATCTAATACCAATCTAATATCCAAAAAGTAATCCAAAAATACATCTAATAAAAATGTAAAATAACTTATGCCCTTGTCCATTAAAATAACCTCTATGATCTAAACATTGAAAATTAACATTAATAGATTTTTTTTAAAGATTTTATTTATTTATTTGACAGACAGAGATTACAAGTAGGCAAGAGAGGCAGGCAGGGAGAGAGAGGAGGAAGCAGGCTCTCCGCAGAGCAGAGAGCCCAATGTGGGGCTCGATCCCAGGACTCTGGGATCATGACCTGAGCCGAAAGCAGAGGCTTTAACCCACTGAGCCACCCAGGTGCCCCTACATCAATAGATTTTTATTATAGAAATGCATGTACTGGGGCACCTGGGTGGCTCAGTGGGTTAAGCCTCTGCCTTTGGCTCAGATCATGATCTCAGGTTCCTGAGATAGAGCCCGCATCGGGCTCTCCACTCAGCAGAGAACCTGCTTCCCCCTCTTTCTCTGCCTGCCTCTCTGCTTACTTGTGATCTCTCTCTCTCTCTCAAATAAATAAATAAAATATTAAAAAAAAAAAAAAAAAGGAAAAAGAAATTCATGTACTTTAATCCATTTTTCCAAGAATGCATCTTTTCCAGTCCAGTGTTACTTTTTAAACATTTCAACGGGAGTGCCAAGGTGGCTCAGTCGGTTAAGCACCTGACTTGATTTCGGCTCCGGTCATGATCTCAGGATCTGAGATGGAGCCCCGGGTCCACCTTGGAAGCCTGCTTGAGACTTTCCCTCTTCCTCTGCCCACCCCCCCGATTTGCATGTACACGAGCACCCTCTCTCCATGCACACACACGCTCTCTTTCTCTTTCAAAATTTAAAAAAAAAAAAACATTTGAGCAACAAAAAATCTACAAATTTTCCAAGTCTGCATTTTTCTTTTTTTTCCTCCTCAAAGTTTCCCTTCATTATTTATCCATGCCATGCATTTTTCTTTTTTTTTTTTTTAACTTATTTTAAAGATTTTATTTATTTATTTGAGAGAGAGGCAGTGAGAGAGCATGAGCTAGGAGAAGGTCAGAGGGAGAAGCAGACTCCCCGTGGAGCTGGGAGCCTGATGCGGGACTCGATCCCGGGTCTCCGGGATCATGACCTGAGCCGAAGGCAGTCGTCCAACCAACTGAGCCACCCAGGCGTCCCCATGCCATGCATTTTTCTTAATTAAAAAAAAAGTATACATACACATGGAGAATGAAAACAGTTGTTTTCATCATGGGCTAATAGTGAATATAATGAAATTAAATGGAATTATTATCTTTGTTTCATAGCCAGGTTGACTTTGTACTGTTGAAAACCTTTTTTTTTTTTTTTTTAAGATTTTATTTATTTATTTGACAGAGAGAGACACAGTAAGAGAGGGAATACAAGCAGGGGAAGTGGGAGAGGGAGAAACAGGCTCCCCACGGAGCAAGGATCCTGATAAGGGGCTAGATCCCAGGACCCTGGGATCATGACCTGACCCAAAGGCAGACACTTAACGACTGAACCATCCAGGTGCCCCTGAAAAACCTTTAGATTTTGGTTGTGTTTTGTTCAAAATAAACCAGCAATATTCAACCAAACTTTTAACAAATGCAGTGCCAAATAGTTTCATGTTTTAAGGTGTTAGGAAATAGCACTTATTGAAAATGGAGCTTGCAAACATTAAGACGTTGAGATGTTTACGTACTAAAGCAAGGGAAGAATTGAATAAACTATAAAATTAAAACTCCAGGGGCTTCTGGATGGTCGGTGGGTTAAAGCCTCTGCCTCGGCTCAGGTCAAGATCTCAGGGTCCTGGGATGGAGCCCCGTGTCAGGCTCTCTGCTCAGCGGTGAGCCTGCTTCCCTTGCTCTCTCTGCCTGCCTCTCTGTCTACTTGTAATCTCTGTCAAATAAATAAATAAAATCTTAAAAAAAAAATTGGGATGCCTGGGTGGCTCAGTGGGTTAAGCCACTGCCTTCGGCTCAGGTCATGATCCTGGGGTCCTGGGATCAAGTCCCGCATCTGGTTCCTTGCTCAGCGGGGAGCCTGCTTCTCTCTCTGCCTCTGTCTGCCACTCTGCCTGCTTGTGCTCTCTCTCTCTCTCTCTTTCTGTCTTTCTCACAAATAAATTAATAAATAAAATCTTTTTAAAAATTAAAATTAAAATTAAATTAAAACTCCAATGGTGTACAATACTTAATTTTGAAATTCTTTTAATTGTTTAGGATAATATTAGTTTGTTTTGGGGGAACAAATTTCTGTAATTAAATCTATGTAGTCTTGGAAAATAGGAACACTTTAAAAATTTAAATTGCCCTCCACAAATTTTATTTTAATTTTTACTGTCAAGTACTGTTTATAGAAGCTACTTCTGACTTAAAAAGTACTCCAGAAAGAGTATAGTAGGCCTATCAAGATATAATCTCAGAAAATAAAGATAAACTGACAGATAATATTAAGTATGTTGTGATAGATTGTATTACTTGAAGAGCAATTTATTATTATTATTGCAGCAAGAATAGTTCACATGAGATCTACCTTCTTAGCAAAATTTTAAATGTTCAACTCAGGATTGTAATCTATAAGCACAATTTCGTATAGTGGATCTCTAACACTTATATATCTTACGTAACTCAACCTTGATCTTGGAATAGCAACTACACCCAGCCCTGACAACCACCATTCCACTCTGTTTCTATCAATTTGACTGTTTTAGATTTCTCATATAACTAAAATCATGCAGTATTTGTCCTTCCGCAACTGGCTTATTTCAAAATGGACTTCAAGTCCATCCATATTGTCATATATGGCGAGACTTCCTTCGTTTTCAAGGCTGACTAACATTTCATTGAAGGTACATAGCACCTTTTTCGTTACCCATTCATCGACCAGTGGACATGCAGTTGTTTCCATGTCTTGGCTATTATGAATGAAGCTGCAATGAAAAGGAGAGTTTAGGAGAGGAAAATGTTCTCTTCTCCTATTCCAAGTTCTTTGCCTGGTCTAATAATTAAATTGGTGTAAGACAGATTGACAGAAAAAAAAATTAACTCCAAATATACTGAAGCCACACAAAGACAGATCAGGCAAATGAGGTTTGTAGGCCACCCTGAGTTAGAGACGGGGTTTAGGGGGTCTGTGACTTCAAAGGGAAGGAAGACAATTCACAGGAAAATGGGAAGAGCAAATGTTTGGTAAACAAACGTTTGTCATGCCAGGTGGAGAAGTGTTCTTATGTTAAAAAAAAAAAAAAAATAGAAAGTGATAGCTCTGTTCCTTATAGGGGCTCCCTATCTAAATTCTTGTAGGCAATTAAAGAGAAGGTAAAAAGCTCTTCTTGGTCTATTGGACCTTGATTGTACTCAGCTAAAAATACTCAGCCGAAGTGGAACGTTCTGGGGTGCTTGCCCTAAACCCCATCAGAGTGCGGCAATCCTGACTCAAGATTCTGGTTTCAAATATTTTGGACATATACCCAGAAGTGGGATCTCTGGATCATACAGTAGCTCTACTTTTAATTTTTTGAGGGACCTCCATACTCTTTTCCACAACACCTGCACCATTTTATATCTCATCCATGGTGTCCCCACATCCCAGCTTCTTCACCTTCTTGCCAACACTTGCTGTCTTTTGTTTTCTTACAATACCCATTCAACCAGGGGTGAGGTTATATCTCATTAGGGTTTTGATTTGCATTTCCCCAATGGTTAGTAATGGTGAGCATCTTTTCATATACCTATTGGCCATTTTCATGGCATCTGTGGAGAAATGTTTATTCAGTTCTTTTTGCCCACTTTAATCTGTTACTTGGGGAGCTTTTTTGCTACTGAAATGTAGGAGTTTCTTATGTATTTTTGGATATATTCTCTTATTAGATATAGGTTTTGCATATTTTTCTCCCATTCTGCTTACTGCCTTTTCACTCTGTTGATTTTTTCTTCTGCTATGCAGAAGTTTCTCCGTTTGATGTAGTTCCACTTGTTTATTTTTGTCTTTATCATCTATGCTTTTGGCGTCATGTCCAAGAAACCATTGCCAGCCCCACATCACGAAGTTTAACTCTTAGGTTTTCTACTAGCAGCTTGACAGTTTCAGGTCTTACGTTGAAATCTTTAATCCATTTTGAGCTGATTTTTGTGTGTGGCGTGAATCCAATTTCGTTCTTTTGTATGTGGATATCCAGTTTTCCCAACATCGTTTGCTAAAAAGACTGTCCCTTTTTCCCCATTGTGTATTCTTGTGCTCTTTTATCAATTTTCAGTTGAGTATATTTGTAGGGACTATTTATGGGCTTTCTATTATGTTTGTTAAAAAAAAAGACAACAGGCCCAAAATGGAGTCATTTAAGCCAAGTCACCAAAGTGGGGCTTAATATCTAATCTAACTGGCAGTTTCAACCTCCCCCAGAAATTTAGTTTTAACTGATCAGTCAGGAATTTTCTGGTCAGCACCAAAGAGGCCATCAGTGACTTGGGCCTCTCCATCCCCCAAAGGCAGATGAGGTAATCTTCATGATAAGATCCACTACTCCTTCCCTTAAAGGAAAATGATCTTGCCTGAAACAGCCCTTTCTATTCCCTCTGCTAATTATCCCACCCTGTTTCTGTCTTTAAAATCCTTCTATTTTGTACAGTTCATTGGAGTTATTCCTGATTGCTAGATGTGATGCTGCCTGATTCATGAATCATTTGATAAAGCCAATTAAATATTCAAACTTACCAGTAGAAGTTTGTTTTTTAACATGTTCCGTGGGACTCTATGTCTGTTTTTATGCCAGTGCCATATTTGCCAGGTTTGATTACTGTGGCTTTGTAATACAGTTTAAAATCAAGAAATGTGAGGGTTCCAGATTTGTTCTTTCTTAAGATTTCTTTAGCTATCCTGGGGTCTTTTGCAGTTCCATATAAATTTTCGGATTTTTTTTCTATTTCCTTAAAAAAAAAATACCGTTAAGACTTTGATAGGGATTACATTGAATCTGTAGATCACTTTGGGTAGGATGGACACTTCAACAATAGTAAGTCTTCCAATCCATGAACATAAATGTCTTTCCACTTACTTGTGCCTTCTTTAATTTCTTTCATCAGTGATTTATAGTTTTCAGTGTACAAGTCTCTCATCTCCTGGGTTAAGTTTATCCCTGAGTATTCTATTCTTTTTCATACTATTATAAGTGGGATTATGTATTTAATTTTCTGGATAGTTTATTGTTGGTGAATAGAAACGCAGCTGATTTTTGTATGTTGGTTCCTGTTTATGCTTCTTTATGCCATCAAAGTGGGAAGATATCAAGGACCAATATCAGAGTGTGACTCTGAGGTACGAACTGAAGCTACTTTTAGTCATGGATCCACCTCTTCATACAAACAGAACTCTTGGCATAACTCACATCAAGGAAATACATTAAGATTGGGCTCTAAGGCTAGTAACAAAGAGGATAGTCCTTTTCTTGGCCTTATCCTCTAAGCATTCACAGGAGAAGCTTTAGCTGCTCTACACAGCTGGTCACAAAATTGAGAATATGGTATCATGGGTCCCAGCCATCTCTTTCTGTTAATTTCTTCCATAGACACAAATCTTATTTGAGAGAAATGTATTGAGCAAACATGAGAAGTAAAGTTTTTAATACTTACAGATTGTATTTTGGGGAACAAAAATTAACAATGAAGACTTTAGAGATACAGTTTATAATAGTTGGCTTTTGAAAAATTCAATAACTTACACAGCAATTTACTTCCAGCTTCCAACCTAGAAGAGTACTGGTATTGGAGCAGAATCAGGTTCGCAGAACGGAGGGCTCAAATTTCATTTAACAAAGAATAACTTTTTTAAAGATTTTATTTATTTATTTGTCAGAGAGAGAGTATGAGCCAGTTAGGGGGAGGGGCGTGGACAGAGGAAGAGAGAGAAACAGACTCCCCGCTGAGCAGGGAGCATGACATTGTGCTGGATCCCAGGATCCCAGGATCATGACCTGAGCGGAAAGTAGATGCTTAACCTACTGAGCCATCCAGGTGCCCCAACAAAGAATAATTTTTTTAAGAAAGCAAGGAACAGAAGTCTCCTTTATCAGGTGTGACAAGGAGGTCATGAATGAGCCAGTTCCACAAACTCATAAAAGTATTCTCAGTTCCACAAATATTATTAAGGCATTAGAGACATAAACTTGCAACTGGGGCCTGGGTCACATGGCATATTGATAGAAAGCCCAAGTGCACTCTCTGTTCTTCATGCATGAGAACATACTGCAAACACACGATGCCAGAAGGCCACGGGCAGGAGGAACACACAGTGTCTCCTCCATATGGACCAACACTGGCCTGAGAAAAACGAGCAGCTGACAGGAACCACTGGGGCTTACGACAAACTGGCACAGATTAGAGAAGTGAGAACCTGACCAGGGGTGAACTCCGTGAAACCTGGAAATGACAGACTCCACAGTGGTTTAGAAATTACCCTTGGATGAGAATCAGATATTCTGGGTTTCAGTCAGAGTCCAGCCACAAACTAGATCAGTAGCTTCATGGAAGTCACTGAATTTCTGAGTTGCTTCAATGATAAAAGGTGTGGTTGGGGTTTGTAGGATATCAGGCTTCACCCAAATCTGTAACAGCGCTTCTCAAACTTTAATATGCATACACATTACCTGAAGAACTTGTGAAAACCATAGATTCTAATTGACTAGATCTGAAGTGAGCTCAATCTTTTGCATATCCAATAAGCTCCCATGAGACGCAATGCTATTTCTTTGCAAGCATGCTCTGTGTAGGAAGGCACTAGAATTTACTGGTTTGATATTCCTAGGCAGGATCAATCAATAAGGGAACACTAAGTGTCTAATTGCCCCTTTCAAATGAAGAGATGAAGAAGGAGAGTAAGTGGAAGAGAGATTAGGCCAGGAAATTTGACAAGGACCAAAGCACAA
>PISX010026648.1:0-24186 GCA_004024625.1 Mellivora capensis | reverse complement strand
GGTCATGATCTCAGAGTTATGAGATGGAGCCCGGCTTTAGACTCTGTGCTCAGCAGGGAGTCTCCTTGAGATTTTGTCCCTCTCTGCCCCCCCACCCCCACTTTCTCTCTCTCTCTCTCTTTAAAAATATCCCATGGGCATGGGAGACATGTGGGTGTTGCTGGTAGAGGGAGGAGACAGACGCTGGCTCTTAATGTTTATTTTATACTAGACCCTTTATAACAGAATTTCAGATTATTGATCGGCATTGCCTGATTCCATTTCATTGAGTCCCATGAGAGTTGAAATTGCAGACTGAGATAAACTAAAAGTACCAAGTTCATCATGTTTAAAACTGCTTTTTCAGGGTATTGCTTTCCCTCTGCTACTTCAGTGCTATTCCTCTACCACTGAGAGGTTGTAATTGCAAAATGGATGTAGGGGAATAGCCTGAAAAAAAGAGCAGTTATGATCTAATGTCATATCGTCTGTGATGTGTGTCTGAAAGATTTATGCCCTGATTAAAGAAGCCCTGATTGAATTTTCTGATAGAAAATTGTTTCGGTCATTGGCACATGTGTTACATATTCTTTGATCCAATGTCTATTTTGCCTCTGCTTGGAAAAAGTTAAGAGAAAGGCCTAGGGAAGAAAAATACTGTAAGTAGAAAGGAGGTAAAATGTACTGTATAATATAAAGCAGGCATTGGGATTTAGTGAACAATAATTCATGGTTCAGAAGAGTTTCCGGTGCCGTTCTCTTTTTTGTTGACATTTAAGTCACTTATTCCTTCATTTTTTCATTCAACAAATGTTTATTTATTCAACACAAAGAGTGAATACTCCTTTGTGCCAGGCATGGTTTTAGACACAAAGGATATATCAGTAAATAATATGACAGGGACAATGTTCTCTAATTTGTAGGAAGGACTATCAGCCATTAAACAAGGAAAGGAATGAATGAGGATTTCCAACAGGGAATAATTCCATAAAGCAAATAAAATAGGGTTCAAAGTGATTAAAGTATTGGAAATGGCAAATCTTCTTAGATTTAATATAGGTTACAAATGGCCTCTTTGAACATTCAAAGGGGCTGACCATGTAGCTATTATCTCCTAGGGGTGAGAAGGATGAAAGGAACAGTCAATATCAGAACACTCTAAGCAAAAACAGCAAATACAAAGCTGTAAAATAAAAGTGAGCTTGACTTAGTCTAATACTGAGTAGACTAGTGATAGAAGGAATATTTCAGGAGTGCAGATCATGAGATTAGAGCGAAAGAGAATCAAGAGTTCTAGTATGGGGATGCCTGGGTGGCTCAGTTGGTTAAGCGGCTACTCAGGTCATGATCCCAGCGTCCTGGGATCGAGTCCCACATCGGGCTCCTTGCTCGCCGGGGAGCCTGCTTCTCCCTCTGCCTCTGCCTGCCACTCTGTCTGCCTGTGCTTGTGCTCTCTCTCTCTCCCTCTCTCTCTGACAAATAAATAAATTTAGAAAAAAAAAAGAGTTCTAGTATGGAGAGAAGTGTTGCTCAATCCTTTTTGCACACTCAACTATCAACCTCTAGGCTGAACTTGGAACCAATTCAATCAAAATGGATAGTACCTACACATCAGTTGAGAATCATTCACGTGGGGCTTTGCAGGTCACGGAATGGATTCTGCATTTTATTCCAGGTATAAAGCCAACACATCTCTTTTTTAATGTCTTTTGGTTTATACCTGACAGTAGATTGGCAAAACCCTTACTGAACACATCTACAAATACCACCATCTTATCAGATCAACTCTTCACATTCCCAAACTTAAGAAATTATATTTCCCATAACCAAATATTTAATAAATACATTTTGCTTTTCATAATCCACTTCCACGTTTTCTTAAATGCCTACCAAACTACTACCACTTCTTCAATCTCCCAAGAGGTTCTTTTTCTCTCTTACATTTGCCTGATCACAGAATCACAGACACAAGAACTGGTGATTTCAAAGTTCCATTCCTTAAAGTGTCCAGGGTCAGACACCCATGAAATCTAAGAGGCTAAGTTGACTTCTTAAGCAATAGCTTCTTGTTCCACATGAAATGGAAGAATTTTAAATGTGTCATTAATTATTTTGAATTCAGTAATACAAACTCATTTCCAGGTGAATCCAAATAGCAGACTTATTTAGCATCATCAATCTTGACTTTCAACTCAAAATGCTTGTCCTGGAAGGTCTATGTGCTCCTTAGTCCAAACATGTACTCAGGGCTTTGTATGAGTTTTATCAGAATGGTTGATAATATGCCATGTTTCTTAGATAAGCAAGTTTTAAAAATTATATGTGATTATACTTCTTAGCCTTCTCTCTGTTAGCCCTCATTTTGCTGCCAAAACTCTCCTCCTCCTTAACGGGTTGTTATTTGGAGAGCTATTGATGATAATGCACTGGGGGCTGAAAGAGTGAAAAGAATGTATTTGGGATGGTTTTATTACCTTCTGTTTCAAAGTTAATAAAGTTCTATAGGAAATGGAGACAAGAGAGGTGTTAATTTGATTTGGGGCCAGGAAGGGAAGATTTAAGTACTTAGAATAATTCTAAAGATGCTCATAACTTTAGAATTTAATGTGCCATTGGGGCACCCGGGTGGCTCAGTCAGTTAAATGTCCAGCTCTTGATTTCACCCAGGTCATGATCTCAGGTTTGTGAGGCCAAAGCTGAGATTGAGGCTCACATCGGGCTCTAGGGTGGGTATGAGCCTGCTTAAGATTCTCTCTCTCCCTCTCCCCACCCCCATTCCTGCCCTGCTCCTGTGCACTAGCTCTCACTCTCTCTCTCTAAAAAAAAAAAAAAAAAAAAAAAAAAAAGCCATCAATTTCATCTCCTGTTCTTTTGATTAAAGACACTAGTAGTGTTTTCTGGGCAAAAAGCAAATAGTGCAGATTTATGTATTTGATTACTTTGATGTTAAATGAAACGGATGGCTGAAAGGACAATGAGGCCAAATAACATTCAACTCCACTGTGTCCATTTATCAGATCCTGTGAGATTAACACCATTGAAACATAATTATCATTAGAAGATTTTGTTTTTCTCAAGGACATTGACTCCCTGGTGCCCTGATCCTAAATTGAAGTTTTATGAATCTTGATTACCTTGTGGAAAATGAAATGTATCAGAGAATTCAGCTTTGCATCTATTTGTGCAGGGGAGTTAAATTTATTTCCTGCCAACATCAGCAAGTCTGATTTTAGAGAATGCAGCTCATTAGAATAAGTTAACCACATTAGAATATATGCTGCTCCATTCCTCCCTGCCAGCTGCTCTGGGTGCTACAATGCATCCTGAGGAGCCAGAGAGAAAGCAGAACTCCACTGGACTTCATTCACTGATTCTTTTCAGACCAGGAAATGGGTTCAAATAAAGAGTACTTTCTAACAGGCAAAATTCAGATATGTCCCACATTAGGACCTGGGCAAGAGAAATTCCTATAAGAAAGTGGAGGACTACTATAGAGCTTGTGCAGCCAGCAAATTCAAGCCATAAAAAGCATAAGGTAGTTCGACTGTAGAGACACACTTATTGGTACAGCAACTAGTTTCTGATAGATGTATTTGAACTCTTTTCTTCTCCCAGCTTGCAACTATAGAAATATTTTGCTTGTGTTCTTGGGCTCAAGATCTATTCTGGTTTTTTTTTTTTACTTTATTACAATCTTTGCCTCCATAGGTATGATCTATCCCATTTTTTCCATCCCTAATGTTATTAGTGTTTTTCAGGCCACTATCATCTTATATTTGTATTAATTACTATGTTACTCTCCAAATTCATCTCTGCCCTCAGGTTTTCAGAGAACATTGATCCATTCACCATTATACACACAAAAGCACACACTTGTTCTCACACATAAAAATCTATTATTCCCAATCTCAGTAAATTCACTAAAACATATTTATAGAATTTCACTAATTGTCACTAAAAACATAAAATATTGACATCAAAATATTGATATGTTTAATTGTATCATTTCACTACTTGAAAATCTCAAATGTCTCTTCATTTAGAATGAAAAGCAAACACCTTTGCTGGCCCTGAGAGCCCTCTACTACCTGCTATAATTCAGGTTGGTACCAGATCACAGAGACGAAATAAGGCATCAGTAGGACTTTATACACAGAGTGCTTATTACAGTGCCTAACACATGAAGCAAATACTGTAGTCAACATCACCATGTCATTATTTCAATATAAGGTGGCCTTAAAATAATCAGACTGTCAATTTACGGCTACCTAAATATTTGAAGTTGTCATATGAATTGCCATTTCCACACTTTTAATTATACTGCCCCTCTCCTTTTACATCTATCTATCTATCATCTATCTATCTATCGCCTTTTCTTTGAGACTTAGTTAGAAAGGGCACATACAGTAGCAGATCGAAACAAAGTGCTCTGCTGTCTGAATCCATAATTTTGAGTCCTGTCTTCACTATTTCCTAGTTTCGTACAAGCTGGTAACCTTTCTAAGCCTCAGTCCTCCTGTCAGTCGACTAAGACAATCACAACACTCACCTTCTGGACATGTGAGAATTAAAAGAAATAACGCATGTCAAAAACCTAGTATAACACGTGGCACATAGAAGACATTCAACTGTTATTTTTTTTAATAATCAATTTCAAGTTCCATGTTCTCTACCAATCTTTTCTCAAACAGTCCAACCCCTGTTGGTTCAATCTTTATTTTAAAAATGGTCTGTGCCACTCACTTGGCATAGAACCTTTACCTTGTTATACCATCGTCACTGTCTTGAATTTCTTAATTTTTGCTGTATTATTAACTTTTGCCAAAATGGGTGCTGACATTTAGAAGAAACACAGAATTATACTCTGCCTCCCCTATTTAGAGTGTCAACCATGGTGAGTTCCCTCCACCACTCATGTACCCACTTACTCATTCAACAAATATGCACTGTCATGTTGAGTTAAGACCACCTGGATTACAGTCTCTGATCTCATGGGATTAAGAGTTCTAATAGACAAAACAGATACAATATTAAGAAGAGTACAAGCAATTAGTTAGTTATTATTAGTTAATAATAAAATATTGTTAATTTTTCATTAATAGAATATGTATTCATATATATGTATATACATTTTATACATATGTACACACACTAAAACTAAGAAGAGGGAAATTATATCATGCCATGGCTAAGAATCAAGGACTAAATGCTTTTGAAATTTTACAATTTTTACTCCTTAGCATGTCATCTTTAGGTGAGATGAAGTACTGGGGCATTACTCAATTCTTAGTTTCTTTAGCTTTGGTAACTATTTCCATTAAAAATTCTTGTTTCCTTTAAAGTATGAGCATTATTGAGAAAGCCCTATGTCATCTCCTAGATAGTGTTCTCTATTAATTCCCATCAAAATAATTTTATGTCTTTAGCACATGATTGTGTCCCCAGACTGTTGCTGAGCTGCTGAAAAGGAAAGAGGACACTGAGGATGGAGCAGTGTGTCAGCAACAGCTGCTCAAACCTAATATGTAGAATCTGTTAGCTAAGCTAGCACTAAAAAGTAGCATTTATCAAGAGCATTTGTCAGGAGGAAAGGAGAGCATGGGAGAGAGTAGTGTTTTATTGATCTGTGAAAAGTTTATTTTTCCATTCTGCAATGTTAAAATAATCAATTTCTTAAATAAAGCAAAAGTACCAGTATTGATAATCTCAATGATGTTTTAAGTTTTCTAGGACAACAGAGGTATCATATTGACATTGTAATAACACAAATGCCAGGCTTGATTGTGTTTGACACATTCACTGTGGATTTTGATTGCAAGAATTAATCCCTCACTGTGAAAGAGATGTTTTCAAAATGTTTGGTTTACGGCTGATGAATTAGAAGGATATAAAGGATTTTCATTTCATCCTCTCTTAGTTGACATAGACATTTCATGATCATAGAAAGTCAAGAAAGCAAAGTAGGATTGTAAAAATAAGAGAGTACTTAAAAGCCCAAACTGGCCACTTTTAATCTTTATTATTCAACAACTCCTAAGATTGAATACTTATTACTGGTTTAATTTATCATTAATATTTATTTATAATCATTATAATACTTACTTAAAATAGCATGTGTGTGTTTTTGGAAGTCTTTCTTTAAACCATATTTTCATATCAGAGATCACTATGTAGCAAGCTACCCACTACTGATTTCCATTTCATTCCATTCCTGTTTCTTAAATTAATCTGATTCACCTCCATGAAGTCTCCTGACAAATTCAGAATACAGTTACAGACAGATAAGGCGGATAAGAAGGAGGCAATTGATGTAAGCAGCTTTTATTATACCTACAAATGGATACATTTCATGCTGTCATTAAAAGTTTCTAACTCTGAGGGCACCAGACTGGCTCAGTGGGTAGAACACATGACTCTTGATCTTAGGGTCATGAGTTCAAGCCTCATACTGAGCACAAAGTGTACTTAAAAAATAAAAAGCAAATAAATAAAATATTTTTTTTAAAGTTCCTAACCCTGGTCAACTCCCAGTACATTTTTGATGGTCTGTGTTCAAGTTGTTATTCAATTCAGAGATACAGAAAAAAAAAAAAAAAAAAAAAAAAAAAAAACCTAAAACTGACCCCCTAACATGTCTTCTTACATTTTTTATTTCACTTCATTTTTTTTCACTTTCATTTTTTATTTCACTTTCACTTTTCAGAATGAAGATAATATTAAAAACATTCTATGTATATATCACTGATTATAGGAAAGAAACTATAAGCTCAAGAGGTGTTTGATGGATATAAATTCTAACCATTTTGTTATTTTTAAAAAGCCAATATACCAATATATACTGGTTCATATAAGAACCAAACAAATCTGCTAAAATATAAAAGGAAAAAATAACTGAATATATTTTTCAAATCAGTTATAAATCATCAGTGAAAGAAAAATATTTTAAATATCAGAAGAGTAACAGGACTATTTTCCTAAACTATGGGCAGCAATCCAAGAGAATCCAAAAAGAAAAACTTAGTTTTACAAATCTTTAGCAAACAAGCTCACATAGACACAAGTGCATTTTTAAACACAGCCTTGGTTGTTGGTTTGTTTTTTGTTTGTTTTTTTAATGAAATACATCTTGGGGGGAAAAAAACCCTCCATAATAGGTGTTATTCAAAGGTCAGTAGCATTAAGCAGTGATACAAGCTAAAATAGAATGCTTTTAGGGAGTGATGGAATCCCTCATAGGAAAATATTTGCCAGCATCTTTTGCAAGATGGTGTCATAAGAAAAGAGATTACACAAATTTTGCTTTAGAGTGTGTTATGTGATAATACATTTAACACCTTGCTTGGTGAAATTTTACTTGCAAAGCAATTTATTTCAGTGAAGATACAACTTTTTTTTCTGTAATAGCTTGTCAAATAGCTGTAAAATTAGTTGATTAAATGTTGTTTAATGATATAAGAAGAATGTGTGAGTGGTTTACCTGTCAGAAGCATGGAGTTTGAGGATTGCTGAGGCAAGGACTGAAGGATGAAGGAGACGTGATGATGGTTACAATCCAAACAGTTAAGAGACTGAAGACAGAAAGAAAGAGATTGTTAGTCTATGCTGGGAATTCAATTGGAGAAAGGAAAAGGGGACTAAAATATAATTTTAGAAAGCCTTCCATGTGAAACAAAAGGTAAAATATCTACAACATTCCTTTAAGGAAAATTATCAGTAAAGACTGACAATATTCTTCAGGAATTATGGAAGAGACATATCTTACGGACTATGATGAAGAGCAAAGGAAAGATTCATGACCTCTTAGAAATAACTGTCTTGTGTCTTGAATATTATAATCTGGGAGGTTTGAACTTTGAGATTAATGGATCCTTCACATAAAATAATGATTCCAAGAAAGCCATCACTAGCCAGTGAGGTATGAGAACCAGACTAAGACTAAGTTCCTTCTGAATTCAAGAGAATAGAAAGATTATCTCTTGAGGATACTGGTATATTAGGGTAAAAGAAACAATCTGCAATAGTCAAAGTTGCAGAATCTGACTAGATCTTTGTCATCCCATTTCTTCTCTCTCAATCCACAGGAAGACTGACTGGATTTCCTACCCTCCTTTGTGATTAAGTTGGGGACCTCTGACTACTTTTCATTAATAAATGTGAGCAAAAGTCATGTCTCTCATATCTAGACTAAAGTGAACATGAGGAGAAAAGCACTGATGGTGGTTGCTATTACTTTTTATTTCATTTGATTCTATTTTGAGAAAGACTTTCAAATAAAATGGGCTTGATTCAAAGAGAAAGTGAAAATATGCTGAATTCTGAGGTTTACAACTGTCATTCAAAGATATCTTTGCCATTCCCTGTGCTAGGCAAGTCTTCATAATGCTTCAGTATCTGTTTGTAAAAATTAAGCTTAAGCAACATATATCTACATGTGAAATTATTTTAAACAAGCTAGATTACTGGCATAAGGGTTCATTCATTTGATTTATTAAAGTGAAACGGGTAAGTGATCAGATAGTAACCCAGGGTCCCCTTTTCTTCAGTGAGGTTTTTTGGTTCCTATCACCAGATGTACAATTCACTTACCTTTATGCTCTGAAGGTGGTTCAGATTGGGTTCAACTCTGAAAGATAAGCAATACCCTTGAGTTCTACCCAAGGAGATACTAATTGTGTTATAACCATCATTTTATAGGCTATCATAATCTTGTATACATGTCACAGCTGCAACTACTAATCATGGAATATATATTACAACTATGTTTTAACAAATACATAAATTTGATAATTCCTGGAACTTTCTTCCATACTGTGTGTTTCAGTCTACAGCAATTCAAACTTATCTTTGCGTCATTCATTACACTGAATGTTGCCCCTGGCTAAGATCCTGGGCCAAAATGAATTAACCTTCAAAGTATGAAGAGTACTTTACATAACATGAATGTTCTTTATCCTGAAAATGTTAGTTTAAAGCATTCTAAAGGTATTGGAAAAATTAAAATTCATAATGCATATTAAAAAACTTGAGATTTTTATAGCCCTGGTGACTTAGGTTGTTAGATGTGCCAGAGGAATTTTTCTCTACTCTTTTTTTTTTCATCTGTCATTAATTGGTGCTGTTTTTACACAGAACTGTCTTCCTCTGGAGTCACCACCTGCAGTAACTTATTATAGATTCTTCAGTTCCATTATTCATAGTTGTGCTTCTGCATCTAGATACCACCCTACTGTCATCCACTTTATGTGACACATGGTGCTTAGAACTTGCTACCATCAAATGCTGCAAAATAAAATAGAGATACCATTCACCTAAAGTTAATACAATTTGGCAAATCTCCAACACGGACTTGAGAATTGTAACTTCCCAAATTGAAGTTTAGAAATCCAATAGTTAATAAATTATGGAAATAGTAAAAATAACTAAAGCATATGTGGTATACAAAAGTTAAACCTTTATATATAAAACTGATAATAGTAAAGACTGTGTAATTAGTGTGCTTTATGAAAATAATTCCCATTGTAAAAGCATGGAAGAATTATAGAAGGCTACTGAATAAAAAGTCTTGGTTAATTACATCATCTAGCATTGTTTCAGAGTCATGTAAAGTGTACATATTTACCACAGCTTCTCAAATCTTTTCAAAGCACTCATTTTGGAAAGATGAGCTATTTTCAAAGCCTATATATTTGAGAAAATGTCTATATATTTGAAAATATAGGTTAAAATAGTTCCATTTTCCTATCATACAGTTTGATTCTAAACAATACAATGGAATCCTGAAGTAAACTTGATACTTGCAAGAAAGTTTTCTTCAAGAAGTTTTTTGAATTCTCTATCCAAACAGAGTCAATCATAAACACTTCAGATATGGGAGCTCTGACTAATGTCATATAATTAAGTACCCAAACATAAACCTTAAAAAAAAAATCTATAGAGATGCCCCTATGACTTACACTCTAATGAAATCACAAAGGGCTGATATGTAACAGCTGAAATTGACTATATTGACAGGCTTATAATGACTAAGACTTATTTAACTGTAGAACAGAAATTCCCATCTGATTCTCATGAGTTCACTTCACTTTATTACACTCTATCTGATTTCTCCCCAGAATTCTGCAAGCCATGCCCTCAAAGGACTGATCCTCAGATACTCGACTAAAATAAGATAAATGTCTTAGGATCTAGTCTCTCTGATCACTATAAAGAAATACAGAATGACTTTTTTTTTAAAGGTATTTGAGTCTTACTGACTTGTTTTAAAGAACTGGGCACTGCACTACAGGGCTTCAATTTTAAGTAACATAAAACCAATTCAAATAAGTTTATTCAAAAATGAAATTTACTAGGTCCATGTCTGGGAAGTCCATCAATAGATGCAAGTGGCTATATGCAAGAAAGACGAAATGCCTCAAACAATGTCATCTGGGCTCTCTCTTTCTCTTGGTTGGTTTCCTATGTATAGAGACTTGATTCTAGACAGATTTCCCTGTGTGTCATTAAAGATGACAGTTTGGAATACCTAAAGAAGAGAAATCCTCTTTATTTGAATTCATCCAACCAATCTCAAAGAAGCTTTTACTGACTGTCCTTATTTCGTGAACCAACACAAACTATGGGAATTGACTACTTCCAATCTGGCTTGCTCTATAGCCTGTCATCAGGTGAGTCAGCTACCATGAGTGATAGCCTTACCAAAACAATATGGAGTAGATACTGGCACCCAGTCCCCTTCCCCACAAAAGAGATGCTGGTTTGGTTTTGTTTTCTTTTGTTTTTGCCTTATGATCACTTTTGGTGTTTTCCATGTACTAACATAATTCATTTATGAAGAGGGCTGTGTATAGTAAAATCTGGCCATAAAGTGGCTCACTATATCCATTTTAGCTATAATGGATGAAGTATATACATTTTATTTTCACCTCTGTAATAGAACAATTATGTATGCCCTAAGTGGGCAGATGAATCCTAAAATAAGTATTCTCTTGAGTAGGATTGGATAAAACATTATAGAGAGCTGCTCAGAAATGCAACCTCACTTAAAAGGAGCCAGGAGCCAGCAGTAAGAGTAATTTTACTTTATTTCACAATCATGGTTTGTATAATTTTCTTCCCATACATAATGTAACTTAGTTTGTTGAGTTCTCCTTCCTCCCCAAAAAAGTAATTTTAAATTAACAAGTTTGCACATATTCTACCACAGAAATTTGTTTATAACTAAAGTAATAGTGAAATTTTACCTAAATACATTTGCTCAAAGATTTAAAAAGTGAGAATTTCCCATCATTATATTGTTCTTAAAAGCATCGAGGAATTGTTTAGTGGACTTTGGCTAAATTCTCTTGGCTTAGAAAACACAGAAGCAATTAAAAAAATATAGTAAAACTTAAAAGCATCTAATGAATATTTTGATTATTTCAAAATTAGTAGTTAAAATTTTGAGTTATATCTGCAAACATAATATTTTATCACAGTTGCCAACACATCTTAGCCCATTAGTTGGGAGCATTTATTAAATGATTGCGAGATATTGTGTATGTCACATGGAGTATAGAATTGTAAGAGAGATATGAGTCACTCTATTATAATTAAATAGAAACAGAACAGTTATGTATGCTTTATCATACACATAGAACAATCTCGTGTATCCAGATGAATTGGTATTGGGTTATGTCTGATGTGAAAAATACACAGAAGCTAGACATAAAAATTAACATCAATAGAAAGGCATTGTTTTCCTATTTCACATCACACTGTACTTTTGGGCCCCAGTCCTCTTTGTGACTTGCATGTGTGTGACTCCTTTCCCATTTTGTAGCCCAGACAGAAAAAATGGCATAGGGTTTATGGGGTAATAAATCATATATAGCATTTCCTCTGTGAAATGTAGCATGCTATGTACCATAAAGATTGTTTAAAAATCTTTATAGAGATAAGTCTAGAAATAAATAGGTAAGTTTGTTGATGAGACAATAAGGGTTTTTCATAAGGAAAAAGGTTTATCCCTTCTGATGCACTGGCTTATATATGTTTATACATTTGTCTCACATTGGATCGTGTTAGAAGATATCCACTTTCTTTCACTACATAACAAATCATTCTAAAGTGCAGTGCCTTAAGGCAACAGAGATTTATTCTCAAGATTCTAAGAGGGCAAAATGGAAGGTTCAAGGCTTTTTAGGCCTGCCTTTGACATTCTTCAGCATCACTTCATTCTCTTGTTCAAACAAGTCACAGGATCTCTCCAGACTGGAGGAAGAGGGCACAGATTCCACTTCTTGATGAGACGAAAGGAAAAGTACACTGTAGAGGAGCATGTGTGTAGACAAAATTTTTGCAGTCATTTCTGCCAACAATTTACCACATGAGGAGCTCAATTAGAGACAATGCTCTCCTGCATTACTGATTGCATCACTATTGTGACGAAATGCTTGACATCTTTTTTTTTTAAGATTTTATTTATTTATTTGACAGAGAGATCACAAGTAGGCAGAGAGGCAGGTGGAGAGAAGGGGGGAAGCAGGCTCCTGCTGAGCAGAGAACCCGATGTGGGGCTCGATTCCAGGACCCTGAGATCACGACCTGAGCCGAAGGCAGCAGCTTAATCCACTGAGCCCCCCAGGCGCCCCCAAAATGCTTGACATCTTAAGGTGACAAAGCCTCCTGGACAAGTGATCTGCTCATATTCCACAGTGCAATAAAACTCATTTTAAGATTTATTTTCTTTGGGATTATTTTAAAAAATTAGATTTAAAGCCTTTTTGCTGACAATACCCTCTGAAATGGGAGCAACCAGTGAACGTTTCTGCTGCTGAGCACCAACACCTGCTGAGCACCATCTTTTCCCTGAAGATTGACAGTTACAGTAGAGACAGCCCAGCTGCTAGGGCTCCACTTCACAGTGAAAACCTGGAATTTCAATTTCAGTACCTGATGATTCAAAAATCTTCAGGAAAATTAAGCAATAAAGGTAGAACTAATGCTGGGAAGGCTGCTCTGTGCAAGAGCTCCCCATATTTTTCCCAGCTTATGTTGTAAACAAGAAATGAACTGAGAAAACTTAGTGTAACTCATTTAAGATCAGGACTAGAATAAAGGCAGCCTAAATATCATTACACCCTAAAATCCAGTACTAGAGCAACTTACATTGCTTGATATTATTTATATATGTAAAAATATAGCACCATGTCTCTTAGCATGGCCTATAAACCTCAGAAAGCTTATCAGATTTATGAATATGTCTGTGTGACTATGTGTATGTATATAGATACATATATAAATGTATGCATATATACACAAACATTTTATCTATTTTTTTTCATGCAAACAGACACTTCCTTTTGGGTAACTGCATTAAAGGCAGTACCACAGTACCACCCTTTCCATTAGTATTTTCATTCATATATATTTTCACCAATATTTTCATTTATATATATTGGCAACCTGCATATTCAGGAAGTAGTCATAAATTCTTTAAAAATTTTTTTTATTTGTAGTAGTCTTGGGGAAAGGAGAGCTGAAATATCACCTCATACCTATGTTTAAAATTGAACCAAATATTTCTCCCAAATGAGTACCCTTTCCAAGATGTCAGAATCTTCACTTTCTTCTTGTTCTCACATTAAACCTCCTACATACCAAAAAACTTAGAGCTTATAAAACTATTTCACGAGCACTGTCTCCCTTAATTCTCACAATAATCCTCTAAATATTACTGCCCTCATTTCATGAAACATAATTTCAGAAGCATTACAATGACCTAATCAATATGAAGGCCTATTGAATCATGAAGCTGGGACTGAACTATAGATTATTCTACAGTACGGTTTTTCCTTTAACACATCTCCCACATGTGCCTTGTTTTTTGTTTGCATACTTATTAAAATAGGCCCATGTCTGGTTCACCTCATTTTGTAATAATATTCAGCATATGTTGAATATCTTTTATGCACCAGGCACACTCCTGGATATGAAGATATAGGCTGAGTTTGACAGGCTCTATGGCTGTAAGAGCCTAAAGTCTAGTGACTACCACAACACATTCAATAGTTTATTTTGTTCCAGGTTCTTCCAAACCATCTTTCATGCCATTGGCTTATGAAGTCTCCCTCTGCGGTAAAAAGGTAGCCCACTTTTATTAAATGCTAACTATATTCCAGTGTTTTAAGTACATTAAATGATTTAGGTTTCACCATAACCCTAGAAGATAGGAAACATTTTTATTTTTGTTTAACAGATTCAGACATATAAAGGCAGACATATACATATGCACACACCCCCATATAGTTAGAAGTGTATGTTTTGAACCACAAGGTTTGATTCCATAGTGAATACTCTTAATCACTCCTCTAAAATGCCTCTCAAAAACTGAAACACTTTATTGTGTCGTTCTTTTGATTAATTACAAAGAATGGTTCCCTGTTCCCACAGTCTTCAGTGCTAACTTTTTTAGCTTTTTCCTATTATGCCCCTCAGCCATCTCCCTTGGTAACCTTCATATACTGTTTCCCTGCCTGATGACTTGACTCTATTTTTTTTCTTTCTTTTTTTTTCTTTTTCCCCAAACAGCCTCGTTTTCTTTCTTTCCCCAAACAGCCTCTCCTTTGGTCATGCAGTCCCTTTAGCATGAAACTTGGCCTCCATACCCACACCCCTACTCTGCCTTTTCAAAAATTCTTTCTACCTTTGATATCTTATGTCTCTGAAGCTCTATTCATATCTATATCTGCAATTCCTAGGATTCACTATTATCACAGAGAGATTATTCCTGGAAATAGAAAAATGTAAGATTTAGAGACTTATTTATTTCTATTTTTCATGTTTGCTTACTTCTTTGTCCAAACAAAGTCTCAGCTTACATAAACACATATCACATAAACTAGCATAATATTGAGTATTGTGTTAATTTACAATTTATTGACTCATTAATCACAAAGTTGCATAAATTGTATTTTTATGAAAAGAACAAATTCCTCTAAAAATATTTAAATTAAAAAACAAATACAAGGGCCCCTGGGTGGCTCAGTGAGTTAAGTATCTGACTCTAGATTTTTGCTCAGGTCATGGTCTGAGCATCGTGGGATTAAACCCTGCTTCAGGCTCCATGCTCAGAGAAAAGTCTGCTTGAGATTTTCTCTCTTCCTCTGCACCACCCCCCAGCCCACTTACACATGCTCATTCTCTCTCAAATAAATGAACAAATCTCAAAAGAAAAAATACAAAGGGATGCCTGGGTGGCTCAGCTGGTTGAGCATCTGACTCTTGGTTTCCGCTCAGGTCATGACCTCAGGCTTATAAGACTGAGCCCTGCAATGGGCTCCCGACTGGACATGGAGCCCACTTAAGATTCTCTCTTTCTCTCTGCCACTACCCTCCTCCCACTCACGCACATGCACACTGTCTTTCTCTAAGAACAAACAAACAAAAAAACAAGGGTGGTTTTTTTTTTTTACCTTGACTAAAAGAATTGCTTGTAAGAGTAAATGTTCATGATTTTGAATAAGCAAAGTAATTTATCTAGTTAATTCAGGCACTAACACATTGCTGAGTTAAAAAAAGAGAAACTCTAAGGCCACCACATTTCCAATTGGCTGTCTACATTGATTAAGAGGGAAAGGTAATTTAGCTTTCACCTCTGTGAAATTCATATGTTTTTTAGTGAAATTACTCAGTTGAACTCAATAGAGATTTATAACTCATTTCCCATACCTAGCCAAGTATAGTAAATTTACCATCTAGAAACACTGGCATGTTTGACCCCTAACCAAGATAGTGAAAATTCTTTCTTTTCATAGATGGGTTTTTCAGGAACCTGTTTTATTAATGCTTTATGATTTCTGAAGCACAGTGCTGGAATGCAAACTTTCCCTTTAGTGTCAAGGTTTAAATCTTAATTTGTTCTAGTCTTTCCCAGAAGCACGGCACATTCAGGTACTCATATCAGTATGACCTACTCTTAATTTTACCTAACTGAAATTCTAATAATTTCTCATTTTAAATTTAAAACATCCCATTAGTTTATGGTGTCAAAGGAGAATTCTAGAAAACCTGCTTGGCCAGCAAAATAACCACTTTGAAATGGAATGATTAATAACCAAACAAAGGGCTTTATACAGCTAGCTTAATTGAAACATATGAATAATATGTAATGAATAAAGGAGAAATGAAAGCAAAGAATCTCACTAACTCAAGGGCTTGGTAATGAAGGAGATGTTCTTTCTTCATTCAAGATTCAGTGTGCAAGTCATCAACTTTTGAAGACAGGCAGGGTAATTTTAGGAAAGTAAATCGGTGAAGGTTCTCCATTTTATTAGTGGCCAACTATCATCAGAACTTAAGTTGGTAGGCTCTTATTTCCAGTGACTATGAAATAATTATCCATAAAAGGCCAGCCATGACAGTGATTCTGGTGGCAACAGATGACTATCAAAGCTTTTATACTCTCTGAAACTTTGAGATCTGCAAAGAGAAGGGGAAATGAAACACTTTGGCCATGTGATTATTAATCACATTATGTCTGAAAATGTTTTTATTAAATCATTAAACTAGACCTTGATACTTTAGTCTGTCAATATATATAGATTCCCTACTATAGTCCAGAACTGTTGGCTAGTTTTATTTACGTTCTCTCATTTAACCCTATCATCAAAACTTGGCCTCCATACCCCTACTCATGAAATAAGTCTTATTATTTGTTTCACATTTTACTGAGGTTGCAAGCAGTTCTGACATAAAAGTCTGTTGATGATGACCATAACAAAAACAGTAACAAAATACTAACAAATGACAGGATTTGACATGACTCTGTAATCTGTCCTCAAAACTATATACTTTCTATTACACTATAACTGCATATTTTACAAATTATTTTACAAAAGGTGTTGAAGCTAGATTTAAGTAGATTTTATTTCAACTGAAAATTCTGAAAGCATACAGCAAATTTCTCTTTCAACTGTAAAAACTTATCTCATCAGAATCTTGTTTAGCCTAGGCAATGTATTTTGTTCAGGAACTTAGAGATTTTTCTTCAACACATCTTTAATTTCTCACTTGAAATGTAAAGTTTCAAGATGTAAATTCCAGCCAGTTCTTGGTAGCTAGAATATTACATGAATAGTTTTTTTATCTTCTTCAAAGATGTGGTCTCCTCACTGAAAGCTGGGCTAGAATTTTTGAGAAAATTTAAAGCCTGTATCAGGCACAAACAAAATGTTTCCTGTAACCAAAATGATCATAACCAAAAGTTTCACTCTGGAAATATTTTCTGTCAGCACAAACATTTTTTTAAAAGCATATTTTTGGTTGTTGTGACAGTAATCAGTAAAATATTTTTGATGTATCTGTATATACAGATGGTATATAAATGGTATATAACAAATGGTATATAAAAATTTTCCCCTAAAAACATTTGCTTATGAAGGAAGAGGTAACATCAATCTAAAATAAACTGGCTTGGTGAAAATGATTCTGAACCTCTATTTTACTGCCATTTCACCTCCACTACCCAGACACAGATTGCCTATGCAAAATTAAATAAAACATCCAAATAGGCACAGAAATCAGTCCAACAGGGTCTGGCAGTGTAGCATTAAAACAACTGGATCAAGTCATGTTGAACATTTTCTCATGTGTCTGTTGGCCATTTGTATGTCTTCTTTGGAGAAATGTCTGTTCATGTCTTCTTGCCCATTTCTTAACTGGATTATTTGTTTTTTGGGGTGTTGAGTTTGATAAGTTCTCTATAGATCACTTAGCATTAGAAAAATACAAATCAAAACCACAATGAAATACCACCTCACAGCAGTTGGAGTGGATAAAATTAACAAGTCAGGAAACAACAAATGTTGGCAAGGATGCAGAAAAAGGGGAACCCTCTTACACTGTTGGTTAGAATGCAAATTGGTACAGCCCCTCTGGAAAACAGCATGGAGGCTCCTCAAAAAGTTAAAAATTGAGCTACCTTATGATTCAGCAATTGCACTTCCAGATAGTACACATGCACCCCAACATTTATATCAGCAATGTCCACAACAGTCAAACTGTGGAGGGAGCTAAGATGTCCACTGACAGGTGAATGGATAAAGAAGATGTGGTTATATTAGATATAATATATATATAATATTATAATTATAATATTATATATATATACAATGGGATATTACACAGCCATCAGAAAGGATAAATACTACCATTTATATAGATGTGGATGGAACTGGAGGGTATTATGCTGAGCAAAATAAGTCAAAGAAAGACAATTATCACATGGTTTCATTCATATGTGGAATATAAGAAACAGTGCAGAGGATCATAGGGGAAGGGAGGGGAAACTGGAAAGTAATCAGAGAGGGAGACAAACCATGAGAGATTCTTAGCTATTGGAAACAAACTGAGGGTTTCTAGAGGAGAGGTGGGTGGGGAGATGGATCTGAAACTAAGGATGTACTATATGTTGGCTAATTGAATTTAAATAAGAAAAAAACAATCGGGTCATTTAAATTCTCAGTTTAGGGCTGTACTTTTGGGTGGTATCAGTTAAAGAATATCCATATGCAAATTTCATCAAGCATTTATTAGATACCTATTATGTGCAAAACTTTATACCAGGTGTTGACAAACTTTTTTGATAACTATTTTTGCTTCCCAAGACATATGTCTTTCACAACTACTCAGCAGTGCTGCTGTACCACAGAAATAGCCAGACACAATATATAATGACTATTATGCTGTATTACAATAAAACTTTATTTACAAAAAAGGTGGTAGGCCAAATTTAGGCGGTAAGCTGAAGTTTTGCTAACCCCTGCCACATACCTTTGTGGCACAGAAAAATTAATGAGTGACCAAAATGTAATTAAAGAGCTCATACCACCTAAAATTGTTGTAATGAAATAAATGATTTCAGTAAATTTGCAGGATACAAAATAAATATATACAAGCAATTGCATTTTTATATATCAAAAAACTGTCAGAAAGAGAAATTAAGAAAACAATGTCATTTTCAAATAGCATTAAAAAGGATAAAATACTTGGGAATAAATTTAACTAAGGAATTGAAAGATCTGTACACTGAAAACTATAAGACATTGATGAAAGAAATTGAAGATCCAAATAAATGGAAAGGTATTCCATGCTTATGAATTAGAAGAATTAATGTTGTTAAAATGTCTATATTACTCAAAGTAATTTACCCAAAATGATCTAGAGATTCAGTGAAATCTCTATCTAATGACAGTTTACACAAAATTACAACCAACAGTCCTAAAATGTATATGGAACCACAAAAGAGCCCAAAGAGCTAAAACAATCTTGAGAAAGAACAAAGCTAGAGCCATTATCCTTATTTTAAGCTATAATACGAAGCTATAGTAATAAAAAAAAAAAACAGTATTGGTACAAAAACAGACATAAGTCAATGCAACAGAATGGAAAGCTCAGAAATAAACTGATGCATACAAATCAATTAACCTACAACAAAGGAGCCAAGAATATATAACAGAGAAAGATAGTCTCTTCTATAAATGGTGTTAGGAAAACTGGACCACCACATTCAACAGAATGACACCAGACTCCTATTTTACACCATACACAAAATCAGCTCAATATAGATTAAAGACTTGAACATAGACCTAAAATTATAAAACTTCTAGAAGGAGGAAGTGAGCTCCTTGACATCAGTCTTGGCAATGATTTTTCAGATTTAACAATAAAAGCAAAGGCAACATAAGCAAAAATAAGTCAAGTAGTACTTCATCAAACTAAATGCTTCTGCACAGCAAAGGAAACCATCAACAAAATGAAAAGAAACCTAAGGAATGGGAGAAAATATTTACAACCACATCTCTGAAAAGGGTCAATATTGAAAATATATAAGGAACTTACACAACTTAATAGCAAACAAAACAAAACAAACATAAACAAATAGCCCAGTTAGAAAATGGGCAAAGGATTAGAATATACATTTTTCCAAAGAAGATAAACAAATGGTCAGCAGGTACATGAAAAGTGCTCACAATCACTAGTCATTGGGGAAATGCACATCAAAACCACAATGAGATATCACCTCATATCTATCTATTTTCAGTAAGACAAGAGATAACAAATGCTGGCACAGATGTGGAAAAAAGGAAACCCTAGTACACTATTGGTGGGAACGTAAAGTGGTGTTGCCACTATGGAAAAGAGTATGGAGATTCCTCAAGAAATTAAAAATGGAACTACTATATGATCCAGCAATTCCACTTCTGGGTACAGAAGGAAACAAAATCATTGTCTCAAAGAGACATCTGTACTCCCTTGTTTACTGCAGCATTATTCCTAAAAGCCAAGACATGGAAATAAACTGTAGACAGATGAATGGATAAAGAAAATATATATTTATACATATGTAAAATTATTCAGTCCTAATAACAAAGGAAATCCTGTCATTTGTGACGACATGAGTGAACCTGCTAAGTGAAATAAGCCAGACAGAGGAAGACAAATACTTCATGGTATCCCTTATAAGTATAATCTTGGTGGTGGTGGTGGGCAAAGGGGGCTGGGGGGGTGGATATAGAATTGAACTCACAGAAACAGAGAGGAGAAAAGTGGTTTCCAGGAACTGGGGAGTGAGGGAAATAGGAAGATATTGGTAAAAGAGTACAAACTTCCAGCTGTAAAATGAGTAAGAGTACCAACTTTCAGCTGTAAAATGTAAAATGTGAGGCTCTAATGTATAACATGATGATCATAGCTGGTAACACAGTACTTTGTATTTGAAATTTGCTAAGACAGTAAAATTTAAATGTTCTCACCAAAATAAAGAAGAAAAAGGTATGTGAAGTGATGGATTAATTGTGTTAATAACTCAATGGGGGGGATCATTTCACAATGAATACACATGGCAAATCATCATGTTGTACACTTTAAATACCTTTTGTCAATTATATCTCAGTAGAGATTTAAAAAAAAATAAAGAGCTTACAGTTTAGAGAGAGTGGTATTCTTATACATTTGAAATAGTAATAGTAGAGTCATGAAGTGATACAATAAAATTGCAACAAGTACTACAGAGAACACAGAAAATATGAGAAGTTATGCTGGTTCTTGAAGGATGATTAGAACTTTAACTGACTACTGAGATAGAAGTAAACTCTACATTATGAGACCAGCATCAACAAACTGACCAATGAGGTAAAGTTTAAGATACTCCAGAAAGAGCAAGAAATCAAGAGTAACTAAACCAATAGGACCTTTAGGGGAATATGATAAAAGAGGCTAGAGAAGGCATCTCAGGGCCACGTGGTCAGTCCTTGAATAATATCTTAAAGTTTAGATTTGATGCGTTAGTTGATGGCACATTCTAAGTTCAGAAAGAATATATACCAAACTGCAAACTTGTTCACCTCTCACTTCTAAGGAATGAAGGAAGGGGTAAGGGTGTAAATGATAGATTTTTATCTTTTACTCTTTACCCTTCTACATACTTCTAATTTGTCATAATTCATACACATTACTTCTGAAACAGGACAAAAAGTAATAGTATCATTTGTATCTTCTTATCCCTTATTTTTAAAAATTGTAGTTGAAGATACTTATATAAATTAGCTTCCTCATACTCAGAACAATTGTTTACTGCTTATGTGTTGCTTAATCTCTGCTGTTACAAGACACCATGAAGTATGAAAAATTTCATACAAGTAGAATTATTTGTGAGAAGTAATATGATGGCAGAAGCTAGCTGTGTGGCACTGACCTTACTAGACTATAACTTCCTGGGGTTAGGCCTGTGTCTGGAACACAGTACGGACTCTAACAATATTTGTTTAATGAATAGTTATAAGGTTTTCTTCTCTAAGCACTATCAAGTCTCCTTGCTGTAACTGAGGCAGTATAGAGCACTCATATTTTATGTGTAGTCCTAAAGGGAGTAGTATCTGTTATTCTTGACAATCAGCACCCAATTACCCTGCAGGTAGAGAAGTTCCTTAGATTTTCTTAGAGAAGCCACCCTCCTCTACTTCAAATATACATAGTTGGCTGGGGCTGACACATGACCTAAGCCATAGGTACACAGCCGTCCACCAGTCTCAGTAGTTGGTCAGGAGTTAGGAGTGAAATGTGACCCATCAAAGCTGAAGTTTGGTTGGAGTTTTCTAACAAAGGCACAGTCAGAAATAATCTCCAATAATTTTGAACTTGAAAGCACACAGATAGATGCTGCCTCCATCTTGCCACCATTTATATCCCTCATGTGACATTAAAATACCAAAGAATGCTAGAGTACAGAAAAGTTACAAGCCATTTCACTTCTAACCAATAGATGGCATCTATTGAGGGTTTTTTCCCTCATGATGATGTGTTTTTTCTGCTCTCCTATTCTTTCTAATAGCTCTTCTAAGTTGATCCCTGCCCTCTTCAAAAACACAACTCACTCCTATCCAAAAGTGCTCAGATTTTCATGCAGCTGAAAATAAGTCAACCATGGTACCACATTTATTTACTGCACTACCTTGAGGATCATGTGTTCTGAGATACAGTGTAGACACGTAAAATTTCTGTGATAACCTCACAGCCAATAAGGATTATGCTAACCAACTATTATTTCTTCCAGAAACCAGAAATTATTTGTGTTGATACAAGCTGGGCATTTATATAACATGACTGATTTGCCTTTTCTTGAATGTTTCTCGTAACCCATAAAATACTTGCAATGTATCTTGCATAGGGATCAAAAACAATAATAATCTATGGGGTTTTATGATTATATACTGGACACATACCATAACTATTACTCCCCTTCCTCCTCTAAACATTTTATATGTCCAAGAATTGAAATAAGTCACTGATAATATGGGGACAATTTTGTCAATAAATAGTTGAAGAATATAGGAAACTGAGTATATGCTAAGGATATCTGCAAATGAAGGATGACTATTTGGCTTAAATTACAGATATCTTTGGCCAAATAATACTGTAATGTTGTCTAGCCAAGTATATGTCATAATCTTTATCAACTAGTCTCTTCTTCAACAAAGGATAATTTTTTTTCTTAAAAACCAGAAACATGATTGCGGTCAAGATGGCGGAGAAGTAGCAGCTGAGACGACATCAGGTAGCAGGAGATCAGCTAGATAGCTTATCAAACCATTGCTAACACCTACAAATCCAATGGGAGATCAAAGAGAGGAAGAACAGCAATTCTGGAAACAGAAAATCAGCCACTTTCTGGAAGGTAGGACTGGCGGAGAAGTGAATCAAAAGTGACGGGAGGATAGACCGTGGGGGAGGGGCCGGCTCCCGGCAAGTGGCGGAGCAACGGAGCACTAAATTGGGACTTTTAAAAGTCTGCTCCACGGAGGGACATCGCTCCAGAGGCTAAACCGGGGTGAAGCCCACGCGGGGTCAGCGTGGCCCCAGGTCCCACAGGGTCACAGAAGGGTGTCTGAGTGTCGCAGAGTTAGCAGGTATCAGAGCGGGAAGCCGGCTACAGAGACAGAGCCGAGGAGTGAGCTCTCAGCTCAGGGTTACCTTGTACCAGTCGCGGGCTGGGTGAGCTTGGAGCACGGCCAGGGGCGAGGGAGATGGGAGTAGCTGGAGCTTTTCTCTGAGGAGTGGAGCCCCGAATCTCAGCTCTTCCTGGCCGGAGACTAGGAGGCCGCCATTTTCATTCCCATCCATCGGAATCTATGGAAAGTGCTCAGGGAACAAAAGCTCCCAAAAGCGAAACCGAGCGGATTACTTAGCCCAGCCCCTGGTAAGGGTGGTGCAGCTCTGCCTCAGGCAAAGACACTTGAGAATCACTACAACAGGCCCCTCCCCCAGAAGATCAAAGGAAATCCAGCCAAGAACAAGTTCAGTTAACAAGGAGAGCAGCAGAACTCCAGAGGAGGAGAAAGCAAAGCGTGGAATTCATGGCTTTCTCGCCATGATTCTTTAGTCTTGCAGTTAATTCAATTTTTTCTTTAAAGGGCATTTTCCTAGGGTCTTTGCCACCCTTTTAGTATTTTATTTACTCCTTCATATAATCTTATCTGGAAAAAATGACAAGGCGGAAAAACTCACCACAATAAAAAGAACAAGAGACAGTACCAAAGGCTAGGGACCTAATCAATACAGACATTGGGAATATGTCAGATCTAGAGTTCAGAATGACAATTCTCAAGGTTCTAGCCGGGCTTGAAAAAGGCATAGAAGATATTAGAGAAACCCTCTCTGGAGATATAAAAG
>PISX010026647.1:0-24179 GCA_004024625.1 Mellivora capensis | reverse complement strand
GAGAAGAATTAAAGGCTTTATAGGGGAAAATACATATAAAAATAAGAGTGTAGTCTTAGAACTAATGAAAAGTATTTGTTTAAAATTTTCCCAAAGCTACCTGGGTGACACATATACTTGAAAATTGCTATTAATCTCCTTGTTTGAAAAAGTGTTTACATTGCCCTACATAAGGAGAGAATCAAACCTATCTCAAGTTAATTGGTTTACACACACACACACACACACACACACACACACATGCACCCCTGGAAACACTGTCAATATTTCCAGGAAGAAAAAGTAAAAGGGACCTGTGCCCATAAAGAGAAAGCTCTTTCTCATAATAATTTAGAAGATAGTCACATCCTACATCTTCTGGGCGTAGACATGGTGATTAGGTGGTCTAAGATCTTATTTCAGGCCACCAAAAATTACTATGACTTTTTATAAGTAGCTCAATACCCCAGTGTCTCTACTTAACTTTGTCTGCCTTCCCTTCAGGGTCACTATCATTATAAGCCATGTAATTTCCAAGTTGTCACATTATGTTATTTTGGAGAGAGGTGTCACATACATAAATCCAAATCAATACAGAAAATTCTGGTCCTGAGCAGTGAGAAAGACTTGCGTGTCCTAGGAGTATCTGAATCTACAGCCTTAATAGGGTAAACTAGAGTTACAATGAGAGCTCTAAGGGTCATCTGCTTGAGTTATATATATAAATATGTGCTGGGTCAAATGTTTAAGAAAATGTAATGCCACAATTACAAGCTAAAGTAACTCGAAAGGTTAAACACAGTTATCATATGACTAAGCAATTCCACTCCTATGTTTCTACCCACAAGAACTGAAGACATATCTCCACACAAAGATGTGTATGCCAATGTCCACAGCAGCATTATTCATAACAGCCAAAAAGTGGATAAACCCACATGTCCATCAATGGATGCATGGATAAATAAAATGTGATATCATCATACAATGGAATAGTATTCAATCATAAAAAGGAATGAAAAATTGATACATGCTGCAACATGAATGAAACTGGGAAACAATAGGCCAAATATATATACTGTATTATTTCTATTTATATGAAATGTCCAGAATAGGCAAATCTATAGAGATAGAAAGTAGACCGGTGGTTGTCTAAGGCTGGAGGTGATGTGGGGTTAAGGGGAGATTAGGAAGTGATGGCTAAAGGATATAGGGTTTCTTTTGGTGGTGATGAAAATGTTCTGTAAATGACCATGGCGATGGTTGTACAACTCTGTAAATACACTAAAAGTCACTGAGTTGTAGATTTTAAATGGATGAATTATATATGAATTACATCTCAATAAAGCTTTTAAAAGCAATAACCATGAGCTACTTTCCCTAAATTATTTCTTCTTCCCATTTTTAAAGGAGGCTTCAGCATGTTAAGTTAAATCAATAGATGGATACTGCCTTATTAAATGCCATCATAAATATTTAGATTTTTTTTTTGATGACATGAAACTCAATCAACAAAAGTTGACTAAACAGTTGGTGTCTATAACCTGGTGGATTACATTCCTAACACTTTTATTCATGTGTTCATTTGTAATTACCTTTCTTGGTCAGCTCCTGGGATGGACATTTAACTTTAGCAGCGGTTCACTATTTTAAGGTGAGGCATTTTCTGTGCGTTTGAGGAGTTCCCTGGCTATTCCCAGAAGACAGACTTGTTAGAGGAATTTCATGTCCTCTCCCCACTGGGTATCCATTTCTTTTTAAATATTTTTTAAAACATTTTTATTTTGTATTATTTATTCCCTAATTGAATAAAATGTCATGTTGATTAAAATTTTGTTCTTATGAGGTGTTCAGTCACCGTAGCAAATAGTCTTGATCTTTTACTTGTCACTCATTCAGCTGTAGCTAAGCTTTCTGGTACGGTCTGAACTTGACCTTGAGATAATGACACCCCAAGCATGTTAGTTTAGTGTCATGCCAGAACTGTGACCAACAATAGCCATAATTGTGTCCAAACAGACTCAATATTCAACAATGTCAAACAAGACTCTCAAGGGTGCATTGTGCTGGTAGAACTGAACCTGATGACATTGGCCACTCTGTCTCGCAAGTGTTCTAGATTAGTCTTTATTTTAAGGTTTTGCTCTTTTCAGTTGCTCTGCAAGAGTATTTTATATTTCAGTCTCGTAGAGTATCTGTTTCCAAAGCAGATAATCATTTTCATGGCCTAGTTGCTTCCATTTTGGCTAAGGAAAGTGATTTGTTTCCAAAGTTTTCAAAGAATATGGTGCTTTTGCCTAGACACAGGGTGACTTTCTTAAAGAATGCCCAAGAACGTACTACCATTATTCGTTAATTTTAAAAAAAAATATGTTCCTCAGTCATCGCAAACAAGTGTTTTACTTTGTGGTGATAGATTTTCATAACTCTGAGTTAAATTCTTGCTACATAATCCTGCACTGATTCATGTAGAGCAAAAGACAGACAAGTCACAATATCCTAAATATTCCAAAAGAGAAAGATGCTTAGGCCAGTGACAGGGTTTACATTTACAAAACACGAATGTAACAATACCTGCACAATCTTAAGTACCGTTCTCATCAGGAAAATGATAACGAGCAGTATAAAATACCACTGGTATGCAATTGCTGGCCTAATTTTCCGTTTGTAATAATGCCTGTGATGCTGACACCAGGAAGTATGTCACTAGCTTTTATTTTGTTTGTGGTTTAAGTAATCCATACAATAGCAAGCTGGGAATGTATTTTATTGGGGAAGAAGAGTAATCTATTCCTTTCCGCAATACTCAAACCAAGATGAATTCAAAGTTCCCCAAAATAACTGCTCTGTAGATCATAAACAAGCACTGGAATTCCGGGCATGAATCACTCGTCTCTTTGAGTAAGCGATCAGGAACTCTAAAACTTTGGAGAACGGGGGCTGCTGGGGACTCAGGAATGGAAGCGTCTGTGCAACTTTGGATTGGTGCCAGGGATAGGTAGTGAAACCTCCAGTTAGAGAAAAAGAGCCAATACAATAGTGAGTGATTAAAGTTAGACACAAATGCTAGCAAAAGAAGCAGGTGGCTGCATTACATCTCTAATTGTTGACAAACAAAATAAATGATGCACCAAGCTTATGTCTCCAGGAGGATGGGCTAGAAACTGCCATTCAGCAATGGTCTTCACCTACTTGACAACTGCAGACCTAGGCCAAGGGTCAAGGGCTTCTGGGCCTTTGAAACTGTCCTGAGAGTACTACACTCGACTCCATCAGGCACCAAAACTAACCCATCTTTCTTTCTCTCTCTCTCTCTCTGTCTCTCTCTGTCTGTCTCTTTCTTTCTTTCTTGAGAGTATGCATTTTGGGGATGGGGAGTAGGTAGAGGGGAAAAGGCAGAGGGAGAGGGAAGGAAGAATCCCAAGTAGACTCCATGCATCCAGTGCAAGCCCAAAGCAGCTTGATCTCACAACCCTGAAACCATGACCTGAGCCAAAATCAAGGGTTGGATTCTTACCCAACTGAGCCACTCAGGCACCCCTCACTTTCTTTTTTAAAAAATTAGTAACATTTAACTTTCCTGAATATAATAATAACTTACAATATGCCATATAGGGGGGAAAAAAAACAAGAAAGTATAAGGAAAAAAATCAAGTAACCTATATATAATTTTTCTGCTCTGAAATAATCACACAGTATGTAAAAGAATAATACTAAAATTAACATTTTAATATTTTTCCTTAAAATAATTTTCTATACAGATATGGTCATAAAAAATTGGAACCATGATGAATATCCAGTTTTGTATCGCTCACCATTATATTGTGAGCATTTCCTCACATCCTTCAATATCCTTAGAAACATGATTTTTAATGGCTGTATAATAGTCTGTTGTATGGTTATACCATGATGGACCTAACTACATCTCTACCTTAGACACTTAGATTGTTTGTAGCTTTTTCATTATCATAATAGTTCCATGATGAACATTCTTCCTAACTTATTTTTAACAACCTACAGGGGAAACTTTGTGTTCAGTGTGGGCAAAATGACTAACAGAGTAAGAAAAAACATGCCACCGCATTATTAGGAAGAAGTTTCAAAAGAGTGTGCCCATCAAAGGTTTAGACGTGTGTGCTCTCAAAGGGAGCAGCTCCACTAGATAAGCACAAAATCATACTTCATTTGCTCACTATTTCAGGACTTCATTCCAATTGGTCTGGAACAATGCTGGTTGTAACACAGATCAGACAACAATAAGCTCCCCCCATCGCATAACTATGTCTCACCTACATACAGCAGCACAGAAACTTCGTGATAAGGAAGTATCAAGTGGCATTTGCTTGATGCTCAATGACCATAACAAAATGATGAAGGAAGGAAAGGAAACTGCTCCCCACTGTCCTTTGTTGTTGTTGTTTTTTATGGTAGCAAAACATGTATAAAATTTCTCACTTTAGCTACTTTCAAGTATATAATCTTAAGTGGTATTAAGTGCATTCACACTGTTGTGTAACCATCACTATCATCCATGTCCAGAACTTTTTCATCTTGCAAAACTGAAACTTTGTACCCATTAAACAACTCCCATTCCCTTCTCCCCTCAGTCCCTGATGTCTCTGCAAATGGAACTACTCTAGGTACCTCATATGAATGAAATCATACAACATTTGCCCTTCTGTGTCTGGTTCCTTTCAGTAGGCACGTTTTCAGGGCTCATCCATGGTGTAGCATATATCAGACTCTCATTCCTTGTTAAGGCTGACTATCCTATTGTATACATAGACCACTTCTGTTTATCCATACCAAAAATACTGATGAATATTGGGTTATTTCCACCTGTTGATTATTGTGAATAATGCAATTATTCACACACTTGAATATTCATGTGCAAGTAGCCGTTAGAGATTTTTGCTTTCAGTTCTTGTGTGTCTACACCTAGGAGTGGACTTGCTGGGTCATAAGGTAAGTCCATGTTTAATTTTTTAAGGAATTGCCACAACACTGTATCATTTTACGTTCCCACCAGCCACACGGGAGGGTTTCCCTTTATGTACATCTTCATCAACTTTTGTTATTTTCCTTCTTCTTTTTTAAAAATTTTTAAGGATTTTATTTCTTTATTTGACAGACAGAGAGAGCACAAGCAGGTAGAGTAGCAGGCAGAGGGAGAGGGAGAAGCAGGCTCCGTGCTGAGCAAGGAACCCAATACAGAGCTCAATCCTAGGACTCTGAGATCATGACCTGAGCCCAAGGCAGTCTCTTAACCATCTTAACCAACTGAGCCACTCAAGTGCCACTCCTTCTCTTCTTCTTCTTCTTCTTTTTAATAATAGCTAACCTAAAGGGTATGAAGTGGAATCTTATTGTGGCTTTGATTTGCGCTCCCCCCATGACTAATGACACAGCATCTTTTCATTGGCTCGTTGGTTGGTTGTGCATCTTCTTTGAAGGAAGGTCTATTAAAGTTCTTTGTCCATTTTTGAAATGCATTCCTAAAGGAGTCTGTTTTTGATGGGACAGGCAGACACTCAGCAGCAGAGGGCTTTCCACCCATAGCACTTGGTGGTAGGAGCAGATATTGATTCCCCAAAAGCACAGTTAAGAAGGGGGTTATTATGAGGCAAAGGGAGCCCCTCCTAGGATCCTAGTACAGGAAGTTTAGCGGGCCTCCAGGGACCTGGAATGTCATCAGGCTGCTACCCTGTCCATGTCCCTATCTCTGGGGTGGTGTCCTCCTGTCTCTGCCTCTCCTTGCACATCTGCCTTCCCTGAGTAACCTCTGCTTCCCGCCCTCAAGCTAAGCAGCTTCCCAGGACACATGCCCAAGCCGCATCTTCAGATGACCTCAGGGCTCCAGGGGCCCCCAGTAAACTCTAGCTTCTCTGTCCCCGTTCAGCATTTGTCTTCTGAGGTCAGGAGCCCCTGTGACCCAATCATCTGGGGCCCAAGGGCCAATCGCATAAAGGCAAACATCCCCAAATTGGCCCCTGCCTTCAGTGAGGGCTGTGGATTGAGAGTAACCTCAAAGAAGGGCATACCAGAGGGTGGCCATGATGGCTATGCTCAGCACCAGGAGGAAAATTGCAAAGCTTTTCAACTAATATTGTATTATTTATTATGGCCATTTCTCAAACACCCAAGAATATTCTACACTTGATATTATTTACCTTCAGCTTGACATTATGGCACGCAGCTGTAATGTCCAAAAGGCACCATTCAGTGTTGACATGACAGAGGTGTGTCCAATGCCAAGGACAGCTCATAAGCTTCTGACCGTACTTCAGTTCCCAAGGCTGAGTATTGAGCTAAACAAGGCAAAATGGCTTTGGTACAGAGTATTTCTACATGAATGTGCTGTCGGCTGGTCTCCCTGGCATTCAGTGTAAGCTACATTCTCTCCCCGTATTTTCATTTGGTTCAAAAAGGAAAATGGCAACCATTACTTTGAGACTAGTCAGCATGGGTGGGAGGGGAACAGCACAGTATTTAAGAGCGGTCCCCAGAGTCGGCCTCGGGGGCACACAGATACCCTTGTGAAACATGAGATTTTAATTATTACTCACAGGTCCCTGCTGACCTGTAGTACAGCTAGTAAGAGATGAGGTCTTGTAATTAGGACAAGAACTTATTGCAGGTGATTTCCTCTGTTTGAAATGTAAGCCCAGGATAAGTCACGAACGCTCTCATTGTTTGCCCCAGCCCCTCTATCTTTGGCTGTTCACGTTCATCTCAGAAAGGAGAGGACAGTCCTGTCTTTCCTTGTCAGGGGATGACAGATCCATCCAAAACCCCTTTCCCATGAGATGGTGCCTTAGGAGAGAAGCTTGGTGAGAGATCGAGTCGGGGAGGCAATCAAATGGTGAGAGAACTTCAAGACAATACCTAATGGCAGGTGCACAAGGAGGACCTGTTTCCTCCAGGATGGAGGGAATTAGGTGGGACCGCACGTTGTATTGTTGCATTGTTGATTACCACACTTTAAAAAAAATGGTAACAGACTTCATCTTTGAGAGCAGTTTCAGTTTATAGGAAAATCATACACAGTGTCCCCCATTAATAACATCCCACCTTAGTGTAACACATGTGTTAATACTGCTGAGCCCATACAGTACAATATTTTTAACATATGTCCGTAGTTACCCCTAGGGCTCATTTGTGTGTGTGTGTGTGTGTTGTCCATGTTATAGGTTTAAACAAATGTAAAATGTCATGTATCCAGTGTTAACATACAGAACAGTTTCCCTGCGGTAAAAATCCCTCGCTCTCTGCCTAATCACCCCACCCTCTCCTTGAATCACTGGCGACCACTGAGCTTTTTATTGTCTCAACAGTTTTGCCACCATGCCTTTCTTAATGAAAACTTCTGGAACAACAGGCAACATCAGCCAGCATGGGATTAGAAGAGCAATGGCCTTGGTTTACTGAGCACATCCTTACTTTGTACCAGGCAATTTGTAGACATTAGCACACCTAATTTTCAAGATAACACAGAAGCTGTTATTATCTCCTTCTAAAGATAAGGAATTAAGGCTCAGAGAACTCAGTAAATATTCGGATGACACAGCCAAGAGGGGCATGGACCTGGGCCCAGAACATGGACTACAGAGACTGTACTTACCCCTGAACTACTCACCCTGATTTCTGACTACTCTAAAATGAACATCATCATGACTTTTTTTAATCTCTGGCACCAAATAAAATGATAGGGAGATGCTATAAATTGCTGTTATTATTAGAGATCTGTTCCACTGGTCTTAAAATCTACAAGCTTATATGGAACATAACATGTACACAAATATAACATGTACTTCCCTTTGTCTTAAAATGAAGTTACTTAAGGGCACCTTGGGTCGGTTAAGCATCTGCTCAGGGCATGATCTCAGGGTCCTGGGATGGAGCCCCGCATCGGGCTCCCTGCTCAGCAGGGAATCTGCTTCTCCTTCTCCCTCTGCCTGCCCCAGCCCCTGCTTGTATACCTTCTCTTTCTCTCAAATAAATAAATTGAATCCTTTTTTAAAAAATGAAATTACTTAGCAAAAATAGCCAAAATGGGACGATACCAAACTCAAAAACTTGTATGCGCCAAAAGACACAAACAGGAGAGTGAAAAAGCAGGCTGCAGAATGGGAGAAAAGGTTTACAAATCACGTATCTGATAAGGGGATAATATCCAGAATAGCTAAAGATTCCTCCATCTCAACAATGAAGACATCAAATAACCTGATTTTTAAAATGAGCAAAGAACTTGAATAAACATTTCTCCAAAGATGATATATGAGTGATCAATAAGCACATGAAGAGATGCTCAACAGTGCTCATCATCAGAGAAATGTAAGTCATAACCACAGTGAGTTACCGCCTCACACCCATCAGAATGTCTACTATGAGAAAATATACAAACAAACGGGAAATGACAAGTGTCTGCGAGGTTGTGGAGAAAATGGAACACTTGTGTCCTATTGATGGGATTATAAAATTAGAGCAGTGGTTATGGAAAACAGTGTGGGGTTCCTTAAAAAAATTAAAAATAAGGGGGGCACCTGGGTGGCTCAGTGGGTTAAAGCCTCTACCTTCAGCTCAGGTCATGATTCCAAGGTCCTGGGATCAAGCCCGGCATCCGGCTCTCTGCTCAATGGGGAGTCTGCTCTCCCCTCTCTCTCTTCCTGCCTCTCTGCCTACTTGTGATCTCTGTCAAATAAATAAATAAAATCTTTTAAAAAATTCAAAATAGAACTACCCTAGGATCCAACGACCTTACTTCTGGGTATATATCCAAAAGAACTGAGTGCAGCGTCCCATGTTTATAACAGCGCTGTTCACAAGAGCCGAGAGGGAGAAGCCACACAAATATATACCAACAGGTGAACAGACAAGCAAAACGGGGTATCTACACACAATGGAATATTACAGAGCCTGGAAAGGGAAGGGAATCCTGTCACTTGCTACAACATGGATAAGCCTGGAGGGCAGTACATGAAGTCACAAAAAGTGACTAAATAAGCCAGTCTAAAAAGAAAATACTCTGTATGATTCCACTTCCATGAGGAACGCAAGGTAGTCAAATTCATAGAAACAGAAAGTAGGATGGTAGTTACCAGGGCTAGGGGAAAAGGGAAAAGGGGAGTTATTTTTTGACAGGTAGAGGCTTCAGGTTTGGAAGATGAAGAGGTTCTAGAGATCTGTTTCACAACAATTTGAATGTATTTAACCTGCTGGACTATATGCTTAAAAATGGTGAAATGGGTGGGGTAATGGACATTGGGGAGGGTATGTGCTATGGTTAGTGCTGTGAAGTGTGTAAACCTGGCGATTCACAGACATGTACCCCTGGGGATAAAAATATGTTTATAAAAAATTAAAATTAAAATTTAAATTTAAAAAAAAATGGTGAAGACGGCAGGGAGGGGGTGCGCCTGAGTGGCTCAGTGGGTTGAGCCTCTGCCTTCGGCTCGGGTCATGATCTCAGGGTCCTGGGATCGAGCCCCGCATCGGGCTCTCTGCTCAGCAGGGAGCCTGCTTCCCCCTCTCTCTCTGTCTGCCTCTCTGCCTACTTGTGATCTCTCTCTCTCTCTGTCAAATGGATAAATAAAATATTTTTTTAACCTTTTTAAAAAAAATGGTGAAGATGGGGACACCTGGGTGGCTAAGGTGGTTAAGTGTCCGACCCTTGGTTTCGACTGAGGTCATGATCTCCCAGTCGTGGGATCAACATTACTCAGACTTAAAAAGGGAGGAATTCTGACACGTGCTATAACATGGAGGAACTTGGGAAACATTATGCCTAGTGAAAGAAGCCGGACACCAAAGGACAAATACTGTATGGTTCCGCTTGTAGGAGGTCCCTGGAGCCATCAGATTCACAGGGAGAGAAAGCAGGATGGTGCTCGTCGGGGGGCCAGAGGGAAAGCGGAATGGGGATTTGGCGTTTAAGAGACACAGAGTTTCAGTTTTACGAGATGAAAAAGGTCTGGAGGTGGTCGGGGGTGATGTTTGCACAACAATCTGAACATATTTAATGCCACTGAGCCATACACTCAAATATGGCTAAAATGTCAAATTTTATAATGTTAAAGGTTATATATATTTTACCACTGTTTTTTAAAATTTAAAAAAAATGAAGTTTTCTAAATTTTTTTCTTCCAAAGGAACTAGCCTGTTCATAAAGCTTAACGGCCACAGGAAATGTGTCCAGGAGACAAGGAGCTTCTAAAGCTTCTAGGGCTTCTAAAGCTCTGTGGCTTTCTCCGCAGTCACACCCAGAATCCAAGATTCATCGCGGGTCTCGCCGGCTCTGAATTCCAAGCTGTGTTAGGTCTTTTGTCGGGAGAGAAGGAATGAGTAACTGGAAGAAAGGGGAAGACCACAGAGCCTGCTCCCTTGGCCAGCGGGGGGCTCCTAAGAGTCCTGAGATTCGAGGAGGGTAAAGGGGTAAAGATCAGCTCGCTTCCTGCTCACGGCAGCCCCTATGTACCTGTGGGGGGACTGAGGCACAGGCACTTCGAAGTCAACTTGCCCGGTGTCACCCATAAACCAGTAAGCAGGGCCAGGACCCAGACCCTGAGGCCACATTCTTAATCACTGCACTATTCTGCCTCGGAGGAAGTAAGGGACCCACAAGCCAAAGGCATGAATGCAAACAAGGGACAAGAAGATGAGCACCAGCCCACCTGCACCAGGGCAGGTGGGGGGGATGTTCCTGCATTCAACCATGGCACCCGCTCAAGCAGGCAGTGGTGATCTCTGAACCCATTTTACAGACCCGAAACCTAAGGTCCACAGACCATTAAGTCAGCTTCCCTAGGTTCCCTAGCCAGTGAACCCCATCCCTACTCATCGATCCTGGTTTCTCCCAGTTGCTGGTCTTAGTTTGAAAATTACTGGAAAATCAAGGGGTTTCTCCATGTTTTGCTGTTTCTCAGAGGCAGAACTGGCCCAGCTTGCTAAAGCTGTTTTCTACATTTTTAACTTTAAAATCCCAGCCTTTCCCATTGTGGGCAGCTGTGAGGTGCTGTGACCACGTCACCTCTTTCCCAAAGATCAAGAGTCAGGTGAGCAACGGTGGCTGGAAGGGCTGTGTGGCCAAACACAAGGAGGGACAGAAGTGACCAAGGTCAGGGTGATGGGCAGTACCAGCCTGAGTCCCGTGTTTTTGAAGCCCAAGATCCTGTTTCGGGTGGAGGAAATTATGAAGCTAGAGGCAAATGTTGAAAATGGGAATCCACCAACGTGGCAGGCTTTACTGAAGATTTCTTAGGCTAAACACTGTAGGAAACAGCAGCAGATGGGGCCACCATATTGCAGGGAGCACGGTGGAACTTGGTCCAATGAGAGGAAACTCACAGGCTCCAAAATCACGTAAACGCTACTGGGGAAAAATGTGAAATAATTTGTTGTGCTTGAGAGCAGTTAAACTTGTCATACACACTAATGAGTTCAGGATACCCAAGAAACAGACCTCCAGCCAAATCTGGCAGCAGCCAGAGGCCAGAAACAACAGGGCTTCTCCCAGGAGCAAAATTCAGGAATAACAAGGGCTTGGGGACTTTTCCAAAAGAGTTGTCTTGGATGAGTCAGGGAGGGGGGGGCGCTCCCATCAGCCACGATGGCGGGAAGAGTAAGAGCGAGGCTTTGATGCCTGGACAGAATCAACTATAAAGCCTGGTCGGGCTCCCACATTTGTGGCATTCCTCTCTGCCCTCCCCTCCAACCTCCACACCCCAGGCTGCCTTCCTGAGCCAGATGTCCATCACTTCCCATCTGCCGCCAGATGCAGCCCCCATTTGCCGCGTGACTCCCCTGTTCACAAACCCCCAGGGGCTCCCCACTTCCTCCAGATAAACTTCCAACCTCTCAGTTGCTCCCACACACACCTCTCAGACCAACTTCCCACAGCTTCCAGGTCATTCTCACTGTTTCTAGGTTTCATTGTACAGTTCCATGAGCATCCCAGGGCAGGGATGCTGTCTGCCCATGACAGATTCTCATTGCCTATTTGCTGGGTGGGTACCGCCAACCTCATATGCTTCAGAGTCCGCAGACTTGGGTTGGAATTTCAACTCCACCACTTAAGAGCTTTGTGATCTCCAGTCAGCTAACTAACCTCTCTGAGCCCCCCTTTAAAGGGCAAGGGTATCTTTCTCATAGGCTCATTTCAAGAATGAAGTAAAATGAAGGATACCAATGCTTAGTCAATAATTACTTCTCAATAAATGCCTTAAAAAAAATCCCTCCCCTGCTTATCTGAAAGCCACCCCCGCCACAGCACTTGTCTCCCTCAAGAATTAGGGACAGAGAAAAGTACCACCAGATACAAGATCTGGGGAGCACTGATGAAAGGCACTGTTTTGTTGGAGTATCCAGCTTTAGTTATCCCATAAGAAAGAGAGCAGAGAGAAAACAGGCTAGAGAAGGAATTTTTTAAAGGATTGGATGAAGAGGAAAGAAAAACAAGCCAAAGATAATTATTGATTCCAGAAGAATTGGAGACATAGCCCAAGTGTTTGGTCTTCCAGGGAGATCATAAAACTGGCTCGGTGTTTGTGCACTTCAGCTACCCCAAGAGAAGTATTATCAAATCCAAGGGCAGTAAATTTCGAATAACTGAGAGCACATTTGCTTTATGAGGCTGGGCTTGTTCTATTCACTGGGAAGCAAGGAAAATTCCTCTCGCTGCCATCCCTTCCGCCGTCCACCTCTGCTAAACCACAGGGGCCTGGCTTCCTCGTTACATAGGACTTGCCCAGATGTCTGTCATCCAAGCCTTGGTGGAAATTAGACAAACAAAGGTCAGAGCGGTCTCTGCATTGCTAAGAAGGTCTTCACACCCTCTTGTCTACCACCATCCACCTCCAGCTCAGCCCCCATAGGATTCTCCCCTGCCCTAGTCCTCCTGGATGGAAGGCATTGTCCTCTCCTCTTTATCCCAAAGTATTAACATTTTGTGAAACTTTTTTAAGTTGCAAGATGCAACCCATGAGTGTTGGCAAAATACATTCGGTGGATTGCAATCAACTTCTTTTTTAATGAAACAGAAAATAGCATAGTGCACCACACATGGTAATGTTAAGTACCATTCAATGAAACTTTTGTCTTCGTTGTTTATATATAGTAAGTTGTATTTCTTCCTGTGGGTCTCAGTCGAAAATGTTCAAAAAACTTGATTTGGATACCTATGCAAAACTGGTTATACTCTTCATGTTTGAGTCCTTCACCTACCTACTACTGCACCTACCTTAACACAAGGAAAGCTCCATGAAATATTTGTGCACGAGTGAATGAGGAAGTACGGGGTAGCTGGAACCAGTACTTGAAGAATAAAGAAACAGATATAGTAAGAGAAAAAAAGTAAGAGTGTCTTTGGGCAAATTTCTCTCGCTTTTAGGGAGAGTTGGCTCATCTCAGATCTCTAAGATCTGGATCATGGGGCATAACTGAAGTCTTAATTGGACAAACTATCCACTTAATAACTTCCCCCCTTCCGGATGTGCTTTATATCGTGTGGACCCAATACAAGTCTATTTCAGAACTGGGGCAGTGACACGAACAACTCAAAATCAGGAGTGGACCAAACTGCCATTTCATCACGAGTGTCACGTTTTGCTTAAAGTTTCCAGTGACAGCATGCATATTATAGCAAAAACTGAAAGAGATCTAAACGTTCACCGCCTGATGATGAGGTTAACAAAGTGATCTAGCCATACAGAGGAGCACTCTTCAACAATAAAAAGGAGTGACTTGCTGATTCATGAAACAACATGAATGAACCTTAACAAACATGATGCCGAGTGAAAGAAGCCAAACACAAAAGACAACATATTGCATGATTCCATTTATGTGAAATTCCTAGACAAAAAGCAGATCAGTGGTTGTCTGGGCCTGTGGGTGGGAGTAGGGATTGACTGCAAATGGGCCTGAGGTTTTTGGGGGGTGTTCTATAACTGGATTACATTGATGGTTGCACAACTGTATGAATTTACTAAAACTCGTTGATCTGTGCACTTACAATGGGTGGGGTTTTATGCCATGTAAATTACACCTTGATGCAGCTGTTAGGAAAATCACAGGTGCTTTGAATGCCTCCCTAACTGGACAATACAGAGAAAACTCCCCTTGTACTTTTCAAGTGTGGCTTTATTTATTGGAAAAGGGTCTGGATTTCTCTTAAAGTCAGACTGTCATATAGCCTGGCCACTTGCAACACTTTTCTGTGACTATGGACAGAACATCAGCATCCACCTGCCTGCTGGTCAGCTTCGTGGGCCTCAGAGACCATACAATACCACCTGACATGCGGGGTCTTGCTGATCACTGAGCAGCAAGGATTTAGGGAGAAAATAACTCCCTTGAAGCCATGTCTATACTGTTGTGCTCTTCGGCAGACAGGATGGAAGGTCCTTCCTCAGCAGCAACTGTCAAAAAGAAAACACCAGACCGGTATAATAAAATTTGTGGGCTTTTGCTTCCCCAAATAACTCACTGGACATTGAAAGTACAGAGCAGTTATAATACTTCCAACCTTGTAACCTAAAATCATACATCTATTCAAAGCTAATGATCAAGGCAGATGGTATTTTGAGAAAAAAAATTTGCTATTTTTCCTTTGTACTGTAGACATAATGAAGGAATGTATCTTAGACATCTGTCACATTGTCCCGCTCCTCTTCCAATTCCTACCCTGAACAGCCCCAAGTGTGCACTACGTCCTGCATAGATACTTGTTGATTTGATTGATTCTTTGTCTGCTTCAGTGACAATGGCCAGATTAGAATTGATGGGACGATTTCCGCAAGGCTGGAATGGAACGCCATGTACACCGTGGTCTTGGTAATTTGATTGATGGTGATGTGTTTTATAATGATCCCTCTCAAATCTCAAACCTCCAGAACCTCTCAAATCCAAACTAGGAAAATAAATTTTTTTTAAGCGTCACAATATTTTAACTCCCATCAGTTCATGCCAAAACAGCAGACTGAATCCAAGTAGGTGAAAGTTATTATAACTTAGAATTATATGACAATCAATTTCAGTTTTGCTGATGTTTAAAACAGACAAGTGCAGAATTCAATTTTTTGTTTGTTTAAAAAAAAAAAAGGCACCAGAGTTTCTGTGCAGCTTGAAATTCTAATTCAAAATAGCCAAAACATACATGGCTAAGTCCTTGGCAAAAGGCACAGAAGATAAACTAAGATGACCAATAAATCGTAACTTGATAGTGAACAGAGGTGACATTTGTGCTATTTTTTTAACTTTTCTGAGTATTTCTTTCAAAAACCCATTCCTGGCTGCCCTGGACAGTCATATTAGATAATGGGAGAGTAACACAGATGGCCCCCATCCAGCCCACTCAGCGGCTGAACGTGAAAATGATCCCTGGGCTCCCTCCACCAGGATCGTCAGTGACCAAGCATGCAGCCAAGGGCCCTCCCTCGCTTGATGTGAAGACAGCCTGTTAGGGAGAACTTTCTCCATTAAAGGCTTCGAGCCACAGAAACATTCTCTCTGGAGATGAGGAATGTGGGCTAGAAAGAGAGTCAAGAGCCACCTACTCAGTGGAGTTATTCCCCCTCAATGGATGGAGCTCAGGCTCAAAATCCCTTGCTCTCAAAATAAATAATTCAGAGAGAGCTGCAAACAGCATCTCTTTCCACACACCTGTGGTTGATTTCTATCGCCTTTATCTGGTATTTGCTAAAAGTCTGCTATGTGGGCAGCCCTTGTGTAACTCACTGAGGTTTGAATATGTCTCCCTTTTGACTGTGTCCAGCTCTCAGTGCTTTGAAATGGTCCTTGAGGAGTAGAATTGAGCCTTTCCATCTTTGTTGCCTTGGTCTCCAGCCCAGGCCCTGGCAGAAAGTATGCATTCAATTAGTGTTGGTAGAAGGGATGGATGGGTGGATAGGTAGATGGGGGGAAGGGGTAAGTGGGTGGGTAGGTGGGTGGGGGACGGGTAAATGGATGGATGGATGAAGAGACAGACCAATCAGTCAATAAGTTTCCCCACTTTTGAGGTCCTACATGTCAAGGTGCCCTGGTATACAAGTGTTATATAAATGTATGGCACTATCAGTAAGTTCCAGACATCCATCTGTTTTGATGATACACACGGTGGGAATACGCAGAAAAAAAAGTCCCATGCCTCACTGATGCCACATGTAGAAAGCTCTTTGCCAACTGCACTATTTATCACCTGAAAACTACTCTTCCTGGTATCTTATTCCATTTATAGATTCGGCTCAGAGTGTAAGGTTCTATTTTTTGAATTAAAATGTGATAAGAAACATTTCAGTTCCCAGAGTCTCTTCTCTGTCTGTAGGTCAGAAGTTATTGGCTAGAGTCCCAGCATCTCCCTTGAGCTATTGCTTCTGCTGACCAAACCTCCATAGCCTTCAAACCAAATGATGTCATATTCATTATGATGTATTTTTCTCTAACATCTACGTACGTGCAGATATCTTTGATTTCCCAGTGCTACTGGCAAACAGGTGAGCAAGTTTTAATTCTACATGATGAGTGCCTCACAGTGGGGTTTTGATGATAATACTAATGAAAACTGTGTTGGCATTGGTCAGGCTACTGGTAGCTACACGGTTTTGTGGTATATTTTATAACGTGACATACAATCATTCACAGAACAATGTCTCAAAGACACATCGCACTTCTCTAACAGAAAAAAAAAAATACGGTAGCAATTACTATGCATTACGCACCCCCAAACACCAGGCACTACGTAGGGCTCTTACACATATGAACTTGTTCATTTCAGGTTAGAGTCCTAGGAAGTAAGCATTGTTACTTCCATCCTGCTGATGACATAATCAAATCCCAGAAAAACAAACAGAACTGCTCAAGGATCTATAACTAGTAAGAGGCGAGGTAGGGCTTAAACCTGGGTCCAGCCTGTGTGTTTCCTACCCTGCCACTTGGGTTAGACAGTTCTAAGGAAACCATACTTCTCTTGTTTCTTTCTTTTGCTTATTACACAGGATATCGTGGTATTGCTCATGTCTAAAAACCACGCTCAGCGTTATTGTGGTTTTGAGTTAGAAACACACACACACAAGACCAGATGTGAAGATTTACTTCAACCTCAGTACAGTGCAACCTCAAAAAAAAAAAAAAAGAAAAGAAAACAACCCTTAATCTTTCAAGTGCCAGTTTCCACAAGACGCATATTCACACAGGCTCTGAAATGACTGGGTGGAATGAGTGTAGTTGATTACCTCCAGAGAAAGAAGCCTTATCCCCAGTTACAAGGCTGGAGGGACAGTGAGATAGGACATCACAGCCCCTGATAATCCTTGCTCATATTTGAGTGTCTTTAATGTAAATTCAGGGCACATTTACAGCGCCTCTGGGTTTTTTTTGTTTTTTTGTTTTGTTTTGTTTTTAATGGAGTTTTTAACACAGAGGCAAATAGGAGGTGACTGCCAGCTAGCTGAAAACTACAGTTAATCTGAAAGGTCAAAAAGCCTCCTTTAAAAAAAAAATTTTTAAAAAAAGCCTCCTTTGTTCAGCAGATGCCATCCCTCCCCCGCTCCTTTACAGCCAGTGGGATGGCTGCCCCGGTGTGTTGTGGTGATGCCAAGGTACCAAGATGGCTCTGGGGCTCATAGAAGGTCAGCCTTCCCCATGTTTCATTACTGGCCCAATGGGGATAGAGCTTGTGGTTTACCGTCTATCTCTGTGAGCACCCAAGGCCAAGGCAGACTGCCCAAGACTGAGAACAAGAGAACAGCCAGTTGCCCAATGCTGCAAGACACTTGAGCCGGCCCGCTCCTCCCCAGGTAGCACGCATGCGCCTCTCCACACAAAACCTACCAAGACTGGCCCATGCACCTTCCTTCCCTCTCCCTTCACGTCTGTACCCCGAGCCCCACTTTTCCTGCAGTCACTCAGACAGTTTAATCCTAAAACACAGCAAGTAATTTCTTCCTTGATGAATCGCCCCTTCTCCACCCCACCCTCTGACCTGCTCTGAGGTAATTTCCTAATTCTCTTTGACAAGACAGTTTGCTCTTGATGGGGATTAAAGGTTATTTTTAACCTGAACCGCACACTAGGAAATGATGCAATCATTTCTTTGAGCTGGCTGAATGGTTCCTCTTTTTGGGTCTTTGAATTAACATGATCCTGAACTTTCCGTTGTTTCTGGCCTTTGTGAGTACTTTTCGAAATCACAGAATAAAGTCCACCGATTCCAATGCAAAGGGTTGGCAGCAGTGATTGTTTCCTAAATGATTGGCATTCTTGTCAGCTGTAGACCCCGGTGGCAAAAATCAGAAGGATTTTAAGTCATCACACACCCTCGTGAAGATCCCTCGCTTCGGAAAAGGTCTCCTGCCCCCTCCTGAGCCCTTTCCCAGAGCTGCCTGCAATCTAGAAGGGGGAAGACTAGTCGATTCGACAGGACCCCCGCCACCGCCACCACCCTCCCACCCCAGGCTGTTTCAGGAGCATCAAGTTGTCCGAGGCCCCTCCCATCTCTTGTCTAGACCTTCTCGACAGAAGGTAGACATTTCTCAATCTGTCACCATTTTTAAACTATTTGTGCCTTTAAGTCCATGTGTTTATATCAGGGTTTCTCAAGCTCAGTGCTACTGAAATGCTGGGCCAGGTTGCTCTTCATTGTGGAGCTGCTAACACATCCAGAATGGCTCGCAGCTTCCCTGGCCTCTACCTATGAGAAACTGATACCCAACCACACCCCCTCCCCAGCCCAAGTTACAACAACCGAAAATATCTCCAGACATTGCCACATGTCCTCCAGGGACACAAAACTGCCCCCCCCGGGATTGAGAAACATTGGTCTTTATGTTGTTTTAAATGACAAGTTCCTTCTGGACCGGAACTAACCCAATTTGTACAGACTTCACAACAGGAAGGTGTGGAGAGGAGACTGTTTAATGATGATCACAATCACGAAAAATGGAATGAGGATTTTTGGCTCACGTTTAAAGAAAAGGGAAAATTTAAACAGATGATCAAGTAAACAGTGGAGAGAATTGTCTTATTCAACCTCCCATTCTGATGGATAGGATGAAACCGGCCATCTCCCGCTCTCTTCTATGAACTGCCAGAGGAATTAAAAATCTGTTAAAAATCTGTAAGAAAGCGCTCATCCCCTCATAGTTAGACTGCTCCCACAAAATAAGGTAGGAGGCAGGTGGAGTGAAACCACGCACAGCAGTGTGAGTGATGGCGAGCCCCGGAGTGGAGAGTCCGTGCAGGGATAAACATTCCTTTGCAATTACTGTTCTGTCAGTCAGAGAATGAGGGCGGCACCCCAGCCCCTCGTGAGCTCTGGCCCTCATAAAGTACTTCCAATATCTTCCATGGGTGGAAAAGCAAAAGATAGCTATGAACTCATAGATCATTATAACTGCTGCTGTTTTTCATCCATTCAAGCGGCATTAAACTGTGAGGTTTGGAAAAGGCAAGCTTCTAAATGGTCTCTTTCTGGCCCACTCTCCAGACAAAAGAACAAAACTTTTTATCAGCTAATCTGATGAATTACACGGGTTATTTTTATTCTATTTATAAGAGACAAGGCATGTAGCTCCTGCTTGTTCTTACATGCATTGGTTAACAATTCAATTAAACAAATATTTATCGAGATCATGGGCAGAGCAGCTGGATAGTCACCGGTCACGGCAGTGAAAATACCCAATGAGGGAAAAGTGAAGATCTGCCCCCTGGGTTTACATTTTGAGTTCTCTAACAATTGGTTGTATGTTTGTATTATACCCCCATACATACTCGACTTTGTATACTTGAAGTTCTGTGAGTTTCCAGAGAGGTTTAAAGAGGATGGATTTAAAAAGAATGATTCCAGTGGATTCAAAGGTCTGAGCACCCAGAGATGATGGAGTAATTCAGAAAGGGTTTATGGACACATGGCTTTTGAAATAAGGATTGGTAACTCAAAGCAATATTAATGGTGAGATTTTTTTCCCAATTATAAAATTAATACATGTTTCTGTTTTGGGTTGTTTTTTTTTTAATATGGAAACTCAAAGAAAAGCCCAAGGGGAAAATGGTCTCCATAAGCAGTGGAAGGTCAGGACAAAATCCCAGGACCTAGCAAGCTAGAGAAGGCAGAACCTGAGAAGCCACCAAGGATCATGGCGTGGGGGCCTGAATGGCAGACCTATGGAGGAGGGCAATGGGGAATTATTGATGGTTGAATGTTCAGGGCACCCTCATGTCAGAGTCAAGGTACCTCTGAGGTCATAGTGGTTCTTTTTTTTTTTTTTTGGTCATAGTGGTTCTGCTCAATTTTCAGATGTGGAGCTAGAGGACTTAAGGTCTGCAGTAACTTGTCCAAGGCCATGTAGCCAGTAGATGAGACAGGTGGGCACTCTCAACCTCCACATCCCTCACATCAAGTGGGAACTGAGTGGGGCAAGACAAGGACTGTGATTTAGAACACCACGTGCCCAATTGTGGCAGATATACTTTTGACCTAATGGAATATATCACAAGATTCCACAGGCACAAGAAAATGATCTTACTTAGTTTGCATACAGAAGACCAATGGACAGGCCAAGGTCAACTACAAATAGCAGGTAGTTCAGCAGGGCCCTTTGACGGAGGATACCTTCCATGGCTGCCAGGTACCCAGCATGACACACCACTGCCGAACCAACACCCGAATGAGACCAGGGGATTTGGTGCTTTGAGCAGCTCCCCTTCGCACTCTTCGTGGGGAATTCATGCCACTGACCTATCGAAATTGTTCTGGACTATCTGGCTAAGAGCCAGCCTGTTCACCAGGTATGATGGCTGGAACTTCAATACTTTCCTGAATACATCTAGGATGTACTCCCAGGTTGCCATGCCCCTGGGCAGGAGTCATGCCAAGAGAGGACAATATGTCAAAGGGAGAACCATGGGTGTGAACAGAGGTAATAGTGCCCAGTGCTACAGAAAAGGCATAGTGCACAGGGCAACTGGTTTTGACTTCTGTGGAGATCTTTGAGGAAGTGCTTTTGGATGGTAGTGGTGCGAAAAGCTGGATTGTTTAGGGTTACAGAGGGAAAGAGTAATGACTAAATAAATACATTAGGTATGATCTGTTCCTCCTGGAAGCACGTGGAGGAGGAAGGATTGAGAAGTGGTAATGGGATCAGGAAGATCTGCTCAGGGCCAGCGAGATGTGAACCTTTCTCCTTCAACAGCGTCCAACAAACGCTTTCTCTGTTGTCTCGTAGATGCCAGGCAGTGTACAAGAGTCTGAAGAGTCATCCATGAATACTGACAAAATTCCTGTCCTCATGCTGCTGATATTGGGGAAAGGGAGTTGGAAAGGATGGGGGGGGGAACAAACACTAATAATGAAAATAAGCACGTAAATATAAATAAGGTAATTTCAGATAATGATGTGAAATGTCAATGACAGATCAATGAAAAAAAACAGATATCTGTATAATAAGATCAAGATTAGTGGAGTCTGGGGGAGGGGTGGTGAGATAAGGCCTCCCTAAGGAGGTAGCACTGAAGTTGAAGCTTCACAAGTGATGAGGAACTGGCATGCAGTTTCTGACAGAGGGGGCAAGCTCAGAGTCCCTGTGGCAGGTCCCAATTCAACAGACAGAAGGGCCAGTGTGATAAAACAGCAAGGGAGAAGGAAGGAAAGGGGAGGCAGCAAACCGGTTACCACAGGCCAGCACGGAGAAGTCTGGGTTGAGTTCTAAATGCAGTGGGAAACCACTGGGGAGCTTGAAGCTAGAGGGCTAAGTGATCTTTTTAGGGTTTTTTGGGTTTTGGGTTTTTTTAAGATCATATATATCTTTTTGTTGTTTTTTTAAGATTTTATTTATTTGACACAGAGAGAGAGAGATCACAAGTAGGCAGAGAGGCAGTCACAGAGGGAGAAGCAGGCTCCCTGCTGAGCAGAGAGCCTTATGTGGGGCTCGGCCCCAGGACCCTGAGATCATGACCTGAGCCAAAGGCAGCGTCCCAACCCACTGAGCCACCCAGGCGCCCCAAGATCATATTTATCTTTTTAAAAGCCATTCTCAGCCACAGAACAGTGAATAAACTCTAGGGCCAGGGTGGAAGTTGCTGGCTTAGACCAAGGGAGCCGCAGGGAAAAGGTGACAAGATGGCAAATACAGAGTCCATGGCACTTGCCAATGGACTGGATGTGGGGAGAGCTAGAAAAGGGAAAAGTGAGGGTAAGCCCTAGGGCCTCCACTGGAGTCCCAACATCATGGCAGCTGGGAAGGCTGGAGGAGGAGTCTGGAGGGAGCAGAGAGTAACAGCTTCAGTGTTGGATAAGTCAGCTGTGAGACATCTGTATGCCCGGCAAGATTTGAGGTAGACAGTAGGGAAGAATCCAGCAAGGGCTACATATTTTAGAGTCATCAGCCTATGGATGTTGAAAAAACAAACAAACAAATAGTTGGATTAAACACAGAATTATCATATGATCCAGCAATTCCGCTCCTAAGTATAGACCCCAAAGAATTGAAAATAAACTTGTACACAAATATTCACAGCAACACTATTGAAAACAGCCAAATGGTAGAAACAACCCAAGTGGCCATCAACAGTTGAAGGGATAAATGAAATGCAGAATAACCTCACAATGAAATACTATTCAGCCATGAAGGGGAAGGAAGCCCTAACACTGCAACAAAGTTGATGAACCTTGAAAGTACTGTGCTAGGGGAATACTTCCTTTTATACGGAACATCTAGAATAAGCGAATCCAGAAACAGAAAGCAGATTAGTAGTAGCCAGGGGCTGAGAAAGGAGGGAATGGAGAGTGAATGCTAAATGGGTACAGAGTTTTCTTTTGGGGTGATGGAGAATGTTTTGGGACCACATGGAAGTAGCAGTTGCACAAGAATGTGAATGTATTAAGTGCCACTAAACGGTACACTTTAAAATGGTGAAATTTATATAAATGGATATTTTACCATGCTTAAAAAAAAAAAAAAACAACTGGGCAATGATATGGGATGAGATGATCTAAGGAGGGAGTGGAGATAGAGGAGAGAGCTCTGGAATGAGCCCCAAGCATTCCAGCATTGAGAGGGCAGGCAGAAGAGGAATAGCCAGCAAAGAATGTTCAGAGCTACAAACCGGAACACAGGAGGAAAACTGGAGAAGCAGCTGTCCTAGAAGCCAGAACAGAACTGTGTTTCTGGGACAGTCAGGTGGCCCTCTGTATCAAAGATGGACTCGGTGTGTGGTTCAGGGGGCTGCTACCATGGTCACCTGCTGAGATGGAACCATCCTGCACTCTGATCAGCACTGCGTCAGAGTGCTCCTATCCCCCAGTGTTGACAACACGGTGTCTTGTCAAAATATCTGCCCATCTCGAACATGGGAAATGGATCCCAGGGTAGTTTTCACCTGGGACCCTCTTATTGGGAATAAGGCCGAGTATCTCTGCAGATATTGGGGGCCACCTATCTCTCTTTTCTTGAGAGCTATCTGATCATCCATTTTCTGTTAAGCTGTTGGTCTGCTCATTCTTTTTTTTCCCCAACTTTTATTTATTTTTTTATTATTTTTAAAGATTTTATTTATTTATTTATTTGAGAGACAGAGATCACAAGTAGGCAGAGAGGGAGGCAGAGAGAAAGGTGGAAACAGGCTCCTCACTGAGCAGAGAGCCAGATGCAGGGCTCGACCCCAGGACCCTGAGATCATGGCCTGAGCCGAAGGCAGAGGCTTAACCCACTAAGCCACCCAGTTGCCCCTAGTCTGCTCATTCTTGATTTTTAGGAGCTCTTTGAGTCTTTAGGAGCCAGTCCTTTATACCATGACTTCTCTTGAAGTTCTGTTCTCTTTGCTTCCTCAACAGAATTCTCTTATAGGTCTTCTCACATCTCCAAGGTCTCATCTCAGCATCCGGGATGTTTTTCTCTGGGTATGTGGGTTACTTATCTCCGTTGTGCCACTGAATGTTAGCTCCCCGTCTTTGGCAGCCTCATGTCACCACATGTCCTTCTAAGGCATCCCTCCCTTTCTCTCACTGCCTCCGCCATCATTCTGATTACAGCTGTGTGCCAAAAACTCCCCAAACTATGCGTGACAGGATGTCAACAGAGGACTTTTCTGATGCTCAGTGTGGGCTGAGAACAAAGTCTGTCAGGCACCCATGCATTCTAAAGAGAGGGGGGAGACCATCCATAAAGACTCTGTAGGGGGTGACCCAAAACACTGCACAGGGGCCCAGCCCATCGTGA